>CAJPIZ010000557.1:0-23023 GCA_905368565.1 Medioppia subpectinata
TTACAAACAAACAGACCTTTAAATACTGAAAGAGAGAGAGAGAGAGAGAGAGAGAGAGATTTGCATATTTATTGCCCTTTATGTACTAAACCAGTTTTGGGGTGCCATTGGTTACAGTAGCTTATGGTAGTTGACTGCTGTATATTCTTGTGCTTAAACCCTTTACATCCGTTGTAGTCAACGAAAGAATGTTGTATTTTATTATGCATTTTAGTTTCATCTAAACTTTATGATTAAAGTAAATTATTTAAACTAAATAAATAATAATTAAATTAATTGTTATTCGTTCAATTAACCAAAAAGTGTATTATAAATATTTTAATTAACAAACAGACTATTTAAATGATATAGTTTAAAAGTGATGAAATAACAGTAAATTATTGCATAATGTGCTTGAAGTGTTAAACTATAGTATGAATTAACATTGTGTGGGCCATTGTATTGCCAAAAGTACTGTACATTCATTTTTTATACAACAAAAGCAATTTTTAACTGCTTTGTTAGAAAAAGCATTTTTTTCATAAAAATAATTTATAATATTGAAAAGCACTTTGTGCCTATGCTCTTATATTAACTGTTTATTTAATTATAATTTAGCAATAATTATAATTAAATTGATTAAATAATGCCCGAGACGGTTTTGTCGTCAGATTTTCCTTTGTGGGCATTACAGCCCAAACGTGAGACAACTGTCACATCATTTCTCAAGAAATACCCCGAATATGACGGCAGAGGTGTTAGGATTGCTATATTTGATACTGGAGTAGATCCCGGAGCACCGGGTCTTCAGGTATGTGCTGTTGTGCTAATACAGTATATTAACACATGAACATATTTGCATACAAATAAACATTAATAAATATATTAATGTTATTTTTAAATACTATAAACTTTATAAGTTATTTTATTACTTTAATTAACATTAGATTACAAGTGATGGCAAACCAAAGGTTATTGATATGACAGACACTTCGGGCGCCGGCGATGTGGACACCAGTACTGTTGTGGAGGCCGACAGCGAGGGTTATATCACTGGACTCACCGGTACTAAACTTAAGGTATAGTGACATATATGATTTATTTTCGTATTTATTCCAATAAATTTTATTTTATTCTATGACTAGAATACCCAATTTTAAAAAATTATGCTAACTTTAAATAACTTATTTATTCAAATTTAAGCACATATAAAGTGCATTTTACATTATAAAAAATTTAGTTTATAGAATGATTTATTATACTTTTATGGCAATACACAGATTCCGGGCGACTGGACAAACCCTACTGGCAAATACCACGTGGGTATGAAAAATCTATACGAGTTGTACCCAATACACGTGCGGATCCGTATAGAAGACGAGTATAAGGAGAATGAATGGACGCCCGGACACAGACGGGCGACAATCAATGCGATGAGAGAGCTCCGGGAGTTTGAGTTGAAACACACGGAACCCATGAATGATAGCTTAGACCAGAAGTTAATGCGCGAAGAGTTGCGATCGAGAGTTGATTTGTTAAAAAATATCAATGCAAACCGTAAGGACTATGGCCCCACTTATGACTGCATTGTGTTTAACAACGGATCCGATTGGCAGTGAGTTAATCACGTTTTTCTGTATATTAATTTAAATATCACTTTCTTGTTGCTTATATACAAATCTATATTTATAATGTCATTTACAAATAGGGCTGTTATCGATACTACCGGCGCTGGGAGATTGGATGAATGTACTTTATTAGGCAATTACAGGCATTGTTTTAAATACGGTACTATATCTGACCGAGGTTAGTATTAGAACATGTTCGGTTCAAATGTAAATATAATTTCTGCGATATTAACCCCTATTACATTATTTATATAAGATATGCTAAACTATGCCATTAATATACACAACGAGGGAAATCTATTGGAAATTGTCTCCATGTGTGGTAGGCCCAATAAAATATTAAATTACCATTGTCATAATATTAAAATAACCATGTCAACACAGTCAGTCACGGCACACACGTGGCCAGTATAGCTGCCGCACACTTTCCGGGTCAGCCCAATCGAGACGGTGTGGCGCCGGGGGCTCAGATTGTGAGCGTATGTATCGCTGACAATCGACTAAGCAATCATTCACATACGGGCTCATCATTTATCAGGTTTTTTAAAAAAAATTTTCATACATCAAATAAACTTTACCAGTATTTAAAGGAAATTTTTATGAATTAAATTGTGAACAATCATCGTTATTATTAATTTTTAAAAATTTACAAGATTCATTTAATCAAGCTTAATATAACTTAACGGCTTAGGATCTAAACTTTTTATATTTTTAATATCTAAAATATAGATTCTAAATATATTTTATCATGGTATTTAGAGCCATGAATCGGGCCATTGAAATGGATTGCCAAGTGATTAACATCAGCAGTGTGCTTGATGTAACCGGGTTGGTGAATATTTACTACATTCTTAATTGTTCACTAATATTACATATAATAATTATATGTGTATTTAACAATTTAGCCCTGTATTAGATTATATGCACCAAATAGTCAATAAGTACGGCATTATAATTACTGTGTGCGCCGGTAATGAGGGCCCGGCGTTGACCTCATGCCAACCCCAATGGACAGCACAAAACAACCCATTCATATACGTCGGCGGTTACGTCTCGTCAGATATGATGACAGCTCAGCACTCAATGCGCCGGACTAATGGCCCGGGTATGACCTACACGTGGACATCACGGGGTCCGGCGTAAGTACCAATAGGGATGGTGTTATGCATTTAATGCTAAAATTATCCTAATGTTTTAGTCAAAATGGTGATCTGGGTGTAAGTGTATGCGCACCAGGAGGTGCTATAACATCGGTTCCATCTTGTGATCTATCAAATGCCGAGCTGATGAACGGCACATCTATGAGTGCGCCCCACGTGGCCGGATGTGTAGCTCTGTTATTGGCCGGTTTGAAGGCTCTGTCAATGCCTTACTCTCCATATAGTGTTCGCCGGAGTATCGAAAACACGGCATTAAAAGTACACGAATACCAGCCCTTCACTCATGGATTGGGACTCATCCAGGTTTGAAATCGGATCCGTTGTTAAACACAATGCAGTCATAAGTGGGGCCATAGTCCTTACGGTTTGCATTGATATTTTTTAACAAATCAACTCTCGATCGCAACTCTCTCTCTCTCGCGTAATTTTACAAAAGAAAATTATTTGTTATATTAAAATGTATTTTTGTTTAATTTATAGGTAGAGAAGGCTTTCGCACATTTGTGTGAATACAGTATGGGTTGCACTGAACTTAACTTTCACATTACAACTGATGGTCAGAATTCCGGTATTTATCTCCGGGAAGTGCCAGATGTCAGACACCCGAACACTCATGTGATCACAATTGAACCCAAATTTCTCAATGATAAACATATCGGTTATTTTTAAATAAATTTTTATTTTGTAAAAATTATATTTTAATTCAAATTAATTTATAGATAATAAACAAAAAATTGAATTTGAGATGAAGTTAAGACTCGTGTGCGACGACCAGTGGATCACTTGTCCCACATTTTTGCACATGACTTACGGTACCAGAGATATTACCATTGAAGTCAACCCAACTGAACTGGATGATGGCCAGGCTCATTTTACATGGGTATAGTTTATCATCTTATTAAAATTAATTATTAATAATTTGCTAACTAAACAGATCAATGGCTATGACATAGATTGCATGGAAAAGGGACCGGTATTTCGTATTCCGGTGACCGTTATCAAGCCAATTAAGTACTATTTTACAAAGACAATATTTAGATAGGTACATTTTTAACGAATTTCTAACTAGATTACCGGACAAGTTAAAACTGGAGCACTCTATTGAATGCCATGCGGGTCAGGTGTGGCGCCAATTCGTGGCCATTCCCGACACCGTTAACGGAATGAGCGTACGAGTGGTGAGTGACTCGACTCAGGTCACTACTGGTAAAACAAAGTATTGTCTTCAAGCGCTACAACTACTACCCAAAGAGCGCCGGAATGTTAATTACACGAACAGAATGTTAAGTTTGTCCGCCGGACGTGAAGACGACTATGACTTTGAGCTGACCGGCGGCCGGACTCTTGAGCTATGCATTGGCCAGTTGTGGAGCGATTTGGACGGCACTCGGGTTACTCTTAACGTCGAGTTTTATGGTCTCCGGCCCATACCTGACACAATGACCATGGTTGTATTAATTGTTGTTCGCATGTAGGATAAATCTTTTGTTATTTTCTAGTTGTCCAGCGAGAGTGTCGCCCTAATGGACATACAGTGCACTACGAATGTTAATGACATTAGACCGAGAATCTTTCTCAATAAATATGTCCATATTCTACAGTAAGAGTATTTTAATCACGTGAACTCAGCCCCGGAATTCTTTTTACTTGACTACATTGAGAGCATATTCAGTGATGAGCAATACTTGTTGTATTTCAATTGTGAGTGTGAGTTGAGACACCCCATTGCTCATCACTGAATATGCTCTCAATGTAGTCGAGTAAAAAGCCGAGTAGACTGCCGGGGCTGAACGTAAACGTATATTAATATTAAGAATATTATAATTATTATTAGACCTTTTGGCCATATTGTTCGCCCACTCGACGAGCGCGATGCTATTCCACCGGCACAGCAGCTGTATGAGTGTCTCTTGACATACAAATTAAACTTGGTAAGTGGGATGTACATTTATAAATTATGTATCTACTATACATGTATTATGGCATAACGTATGATATATAATATTTAAGTAATTAATTTCATGGTCACTTCAATAGACAAAGACCCAGTCGGTAGGTATAGTCTGGGCGCCCGGCGATCATGAGTTAGGTCGGAGATATGTGAATTTCATGTGGATGCTTTTTGACACACAAACCAAGTGCTACATAACGGCCGAGCATCATAAATCAGGAGAACGTACTTGTGAAGAGGTAATGATTAACTATCATAATCTGAATCAATAATTATATTTACTATCTGTAATATAAAATGAGTACAAACAAAACCTAATTGTCATATTTAACAATTACATGTAGGTTCACTTGGAGTTCGGTGATTACACGATCCTGGTGCAAATAAAACACACCGATTACCAGCTATTAGACCAACTCAATCGCGCGGCTCTCGGTATAGAGTACTGCGCGCGGGAATCGCTTCACACGTACGACACGTACAACGAAGCGGTGGGCAATCCGACTGGTATTGGAAACCACTGTAGTTGCGGACAACACACGGCGTATATAGCGGGTCTGACCGCCGCCCCCGTAGACACACCGGCCGTTACTGTTGGCTCATATTTTGAGGGCAACGTTTACTTGTCTAAAAGCCAACTGTCCCGACCGTTCCGGTACGTCGTGGACAGCGGGTGCCAGTGGGCGGCGCCCATAGCATCCTCACCCGGTCCAGCAGGTGGTGACTGTGCGGACACATCTGCTGGCGTAGATTCAAAGGCAATGCTCGACGCGATCGCAGATATGAAAATCAATTGGATTTCAAAGTAATAGCTATTTATTAAAAGTAAAATTTTTAACGTTAAAAATGAATTTATTTTGGTTATCATCAATGGATTAGATTACCGGACACTGAGTCGGATAAGTTATTTAATGAGCTAATAGAGGTCGACAGCGCAAACATCAAGATTATATTGGCCCGTATGAGAGCACTCGACCGACAACAGGATACCAGTGATCAACAGCGGGAGCGACGACACCGGCAGATAGTTTTGGCCGACCAGGCGTTGGCTATTAGCAAAAGTGATAGTTTGATTACCGCTGTACTCGTCATTAAAGGTGTGGCCATTTGTGAGCTCATAGACGGACAGTCGGTGTCGGAGCTGAATGCGAAGGAAACGAGTGGACTGCCCGCTAGTGGTGGCACAGAGTCTGCCATCACTTCCAGTGTCATTATCTCTGATCAAACGGCAACTACTGGTGGCAATATAGCCACAGCTGTGCCATCATTTACCATCTCGGATGCGGATCAGGTGTACGAAGAGATCTCTAAACTAATTGCCGATCCGTACGACAAAGATGTGTATGAATTCACTGAACGTCACGCCCTTTTGCACCGGCATTACGGCCGGGCGTTGAATGGCTACAATAGACAGTCTGATTTGTTGCTCACCCCTGTTATCTGGCATAAAATGATCAAGGTATGCCATTGTATAATTTGTTGCTCGTGTTAATAGTAATTGTATTTTATTATGACAGATGGTTAAAAGCCTGAATTGGACTCATATTGAAAATCATTTCATTTGCAAAACAAACGCTATGTTTCCCAAAGAATATCGACTATTTTAAAACCCTATCGTTTAAATATATTTTGAATGATCTAGAATATTTTTATTTTATTTTTATATTCAACATATTATACAATGGGTTTGCTATTTTAAATATCCCATGATATTCTTAATAATTTACTGCCATTTAATCAATTTTTATAAACACATATAAAATGCTATTTTTATAAAATTATATAGTATTATAATCTTTATAAATCATATACTTTATACATTTATTAATCAATCAAATACGAAATATTACAGTAAAAATGTATTCATTTAATCTCAAAATTAATTAAAAATTATTAATTTAAAAAAACGAAAAACTCATTTTACATTTATACATTTTACAATGATTATGACAAATTTTTACAATGCATATTTGACATTTGATTATAATGTACAAGGAGTGCAATGTATGGGTTGACAGCATAGAAGTATTTATACATAAATGTGCTACAAATTTTGGGTCACAATGTGTTGATATGATAAAATAGATGACTACTGTACATAGAAGTTGATAGCATAGAGATTAATTTAACATTAATTCTATGTGCTGCATATTTAGGTTTTGGGATTTGGTTAACCACATAGAGATGTTGACAGCATAGATGGTTAATATCACACAATTTTTTACTAAAATTGTATAATACAATGCCTACATGATTTGATATAATTATATTTTATGTATCTGTTAAATAAAAATGCAACATGATGCATTATTCAAATCAACCTTTATACTTTACTTTCAATTTTTAAAATAACTATTTATATATTTACATATACAAATTTTAGTTATTTCAATTTATCTACATATATCATATATAAAACAAACATTATAATCATAATATTCAGTAATATAATATTTTTTAAATACGTAAACTCATTATCTAATCATAAAATGGTAATGAAATAATCACAACAAATACAATGTACTTTACTGTTAGGCACAAGCAATGAAACATTATTATTGTTTTTAATTCTTATTCATTGCAATTACTAAGCAATTATTTTATTTTTGAATATTACAATGACCGAGTTGATTTTATCACCGGATTATCCATTGTGGGCATTACAGCCAAAACGTGAGACCACTGTCACAGCATTTCTCAAGAAATACCCCGATTATGACGGCAGAGGTGTTAGAATTGCTATATTTGACACTGGAGTAGATCCCGGAGCACCGGGTCTTCAGGTCTGTACAGATATGCCATTTATTCACATATTATATTAATAATAAGTTTATTTAATTAAATTTATATTTAACATTAAGATTACAAGTGATGGCAAACCAAAAATTATTGATATGACGGATACGTCCGGCGCCGGCGATGTGGACACCAGTACTGTTGTGGAGGCCGACAGCGAGGGTTTTATTACTGGACTCACCGGTACTAAACTTAAGGTATGATTAACGACACTGTTTACTACAATAACTGGTATTTATTTACAAAAACTTAATTAATCAATAAAAACAAATAATTGAATTCAATACATATTTTCAGTTCTTTAAGTGAATGTGAATGTAGTTATAAATTACTAACAATAATTAAATACTGATAAACAGATACCGGGCCACTGGACAAACCCTACTGGTAAATACCACGTGGGTATTAAAAATCTATATGAGTTGTACCCAAAGTCAGTACGTGATAGGATAGCAGCCGAGTATGAGACTAATGAATGGACGCCCGGACACAGACGGGCGACGGCCGAAGCCCTCAGAGAGTTGCAGGCGTTTGAGTCGAAACACACGGAAGCCATGAATGATAGCTTAGACCAGAAGTTAATGCGCGAAGAGTTGCGATCGAGAGTTGATTTGTTACGTGATATCAATGCAAACCGCAAAGACTTGGGACCCACTTATGACTGCATTGTATTTAACAATGGATCCGATTGGCAGTGAGTTAAACATATGTGTAGTTTTTATAAAATAAAATTTATTAATCATTGTTGTATTTATAAAATTTATTCATTTAATCAAAATATTAGCGCAGTTATCGACACTACAGGTGTCGGACGGCTCAATGAATGTACAGTATTGGGCACATATAGGGAATGTTTTAAATACGGAACCATATCTGATCGAGGTATGTTCTGATATAAGTCGTAAATTATTATTACTTGTTTAAATCTAACATTTACATTTATTAGATATGCTAAATTATGCGGTAAACATACACAAAGAGGGAAATTTACTGGAAATTGTATCAATGCCCCGTAAGTGCAATAAAATATCTAATAACCATGATTGTTAAACTAAAATAACCATATTAACGCGCAGATGCACACGGCACACACGTGGCCAGTATAGCTGCCGCACACTTTCCGGGTCAGCCCGATCGGGACGGTGTGGCTCCAGGGGCTCAGATTGTGAGCGTATGTATGGCTGACAACTATACGGGTTCGTCGCTCATTAGGTACCTAAACGAATTCATTTAGTTTAACGTATCTAATTCATAAAATTTAACTTGATATAACGGGGTATATAAATTAAATTTACCATTATGTTAAGGGCTATGAATCGCGCCATCGACATGGGGTGTCACGTGATTAATATGAGCATTTCATTTATTATACAAGGGTATTATTATTTTTACAATGTTAATTAGCATTATTCATATTATTATGAATTTACATCAATACTATTAGACCTGTATTGGATTTTATGCACCAAATTGTCGATAAGTACGGCATTATATTTGTGTTGAGCGCCGGTAATACAGGGCCGGCGTTGGGCACGTGTCACAAGCAATGGACCGCTCGCACCAATTCGCTCATTTACGTCGGCGCATACGTCTCGCAGGATATGATGATTGCCCAATACTCCCGGTGCAGAGCGCCGGTAATACAGGGCCGGCGTTGGGCACGTGTCACAAGCAATGGACCGCTCGCACCAATTCGCTCATTTACGTCGGCGCATACGTCTCGCAGGATATGATGATTGCCCAATACTCCAGGTGCCCGACAAATGGGCGCGGCTTGAGTTATACGTGGACATCAAGGGGACCAGCGTTAGTATACGGGAGATATATAATAAATTATCATAATAAATAAACATTTAATAAATTAATTTATTAATAGGCCAAACGGTGATCTGGGTGTGAGTGTATGCGCACCGGGAGGTGCCATTACATCGGTGCCGGTCTGTGACACCTCAAAATCCGAGCTGATGAACGGCACATCCATGAGTGCGCCCCACGTGTCCGGATGTGTGGCACTATTGCTGTCCGGTTTGAACGCTCTGTCAATGCCTTACTCTCCATATAGTGTTCGCCGGAGTATTGAAAACACGGCATTAAAAGTACACGAATACCAGCCCTTCACTCATGGATTGGGACTCATCCAGGTTTGCGACTCTCTCTCTCTCTAGCACCGGGAGTATTGGGCAATCATCATATCCTGCGAGACGTATGCGCCGACGTAAATGAGCGAATTGGTGCGAGCGGTCCATTGCTTGTGACACGTGCCCAACGCCGGCCCTGTATTACCGGCGCTCTCTCTCTCTCTCTCTCTCGCAATTTTACAAAAAAAATTGTTATATTAAAATGTATTTTTATTTAATTTATAGGTAGAGAAGGCTTTCGCACATTTGTGTGAATACAGTATGGGTTGCACTAAACAGGACGTTAACTTTCATATCACAACTGATGGCTTGTATTTGGGTATTTATCTCCGGGAAGTGCCAGATGTTAGACACCCGACCACTCATGTCATCACAATTGAACCCAAATTTCTCAATGATAAACATATCGGTAATAATAATTATAAATGATTTATGAATTAATTTTTAAGAAAATTATTTTTATTTGTATATGAATTATTATTTTATAGATAATAAACAAAAAGTTGAATTTGAGATGAAGTTAAGACTCGTTTGCGACGACCAGTGGATTACTTGTCCCACATTTTTGCACATGACTTACGGACCCAGAAATGTGACCATACGTGTCGACCCTACCGGCCTCGAGAATGGGCAAGCACATTTTACATGGGTATTGAATATGTTGTTAAATGTTGGAAATTAAAGTAAATCATGTGTTAAACAAATAATCATTGTTTATGTCAACAGATCATCGCCTACGACACAGAATGCGTGGAAAAGGGGCCGGTATTTCGCATACCCGTCACCGTTATTAAACCTGAAAGGTTGAAACATAAATATTTATAGAAACAGTATTTTAACCATGATTACCATTCAAATAAATTATCTACCAATACATTTGTTACTACTATAGATTGGCCGATACGTTGAATCTGAAACATTCAATCACATGCAGCGCGGGTCAAATATGGCGCCAATTCGTGGCCATTCCCGACACCGTTAACGCAATGCGCGTACGAGTGCTAAACGGGGAACAGTGGGGAACCGGCGACACATTGTTTTCACTACAAGCCCTACAACTGTCAGACATTAATACTCAGTCCGTTAATCGTATGGACAACAAGTTTTGGCTGTCGGCCGCCAATGAGGTCGCCTATGATATGAGTGTTGTGGCCGGCGATACACTGGAGCTATGTTTTGGCCAGTCGTGGACAAAGGTGGACAATACACGGGTTACGCTGTGCTTTCGGTTTTATGGGTTTAGCCCGTTGACGGATTTTACCATGGTAGGCTTGTTTTTTGTATAAATTAAAATGTTTTACTTTACAATTGTCTGAATTTCTATTAATTATTGTGGGCTAAATTTTAACAATACACTAACGTGGCTTTAATATTAGCCAGCTTGTTTCATTGCTTAATTTCATGCTTAATTTAACAATATAATTTATTACTTAGTTGTCCAGCGAGCGAATCGCCCGAATAGACTTACAGTCCACCACCGGTGTTATGGAAGTAAAACCATCTATATATGTCACTAGATATATACAGACCATAACGTATAAGCAATTTTTATTATTACTTTTACCATTTTATTCTTTCATTATTACCATGAAAAGATTTTACTATACCATAATTATTACGTTTGTACCGTTAGACCTAATGATCATGTTGTTCGGCCACTGGATAACCGCGATGTCTTACCACCGGCGCAACAACTTTACGAATGTCTAATGACTTACAAATTCAATGTGGTACTTTATATATGTTTACTAGTTCAATTCTATTAATTAACCATTGTATATTACTAGATTAATATGTATAAGTATTATTGTAAATTACTAAACTCGATAATTTGACAATTAGCCCAAGAAACAATCTGTGGACATACACTACCCATTAGGCTCTAGATTGGACATTGAATGCGTTAGTTTCATGTCGATGATTTATGATTGCGATACCAAACGCTTGTTGGTTGCCGCTAGCGGTTACAACAACAATGTAATTTTACTATAAATACTTTAGAAATACCATTATTATAATAACAACAACATGTTGAATAGATTGAGCTAGATAAAGGTAATTACACGATCCGGCTTCAAATAAAACACCCGGATAGCTCCCAGTTGGACCGTATGGGGGCACTCCCTGTGCGAGTCGAGTACTCGATGTCGTATCAAAGGCTGGATCACTACCGGACGTATAGGGAGGCAGTGTTGGATAGCAAACGCTCGATGCCATGTACTCTACAACCCAACACTCCGTACCCGGTGTTCATCGTCGGTCTGACCACAACTCCGGCCGATATACCTGTCGTAACCGTGGGCTCGCATTTTGAGGGCAAAATATGGTTGGATAAGAAAGGATTATCCCTTCGTTTCCCCATCCGGTATATTGTCGACACCGGTAGTCATTTGGCGCCCAAAGCCCTGACCACTGGTCCGGCTGGTGATACCGGGGGTGGGAAGGGTATAGCGGACACTACAGTTGGTAAACATATGCTATCGGACGACGACAAGTATAAAGAAGCGATCCTTGATTTAAAAACCAATTGGATTTCAAAGTAATAATTGATTATTAAATGCATTAAAAGTTTTGCATTGAAAGTGTATTTTTTGTTTGATTTTGGATTAGATTACCGGAGACTGAGTCAGACACGCTGTTCAACGAGTTAATGGCGGACGACAGCACAAACACCCGGGTTATATTGGCCCGGATGCGAGCTCTGGATAAATCAACCACTAGTGATGTGCACCAGGAGTGGGAGCGCCGGCACCGGCAGATAGTATTGGCCGATAAGGCGTTGGCTGTGAACGAAATCAGTGTTTTGACTGCTATGAGGGCCACGTTTAACACTGCGAGACAGACGCCCGACATCAGGGAATGTGTGAAAATGTTAGTGTATTTTGTATATAAATTTTACACATGTTTTAACATTAAAAATATTTTCTCATTTTAAGATTAGAGACGGAAAGTGCGACCCTTTTGGATGTGTTGGTCATTAAAGGTGTGGCCATTTGTGAGCTCATAGACGGACAGTCGGTTTCAATGCAAAATGCGGAGGAAACGAGTGGACTGTCCGCTAGTGATAGCTCCGAGTGTGTCATCACTTCCAGTGTGATTATTACTGATGAAACACTAACTAATGGTAGTACAGCCCCAACTGTGCCATCGTTTACCATCTCGGATGCGGATCAGGTGTACGAAGAGATGTGTAAACTATCTGCCGATCCGTACGATACAAAAGTATATAAATTCACTGAAAGTTACGCCCTTTTGCACCGGCATTACGGCCTGGCGTTGAAAGTGTATTGCAAACAATTTGATCTAGTACCCAGTCGTGATGTGTGGGATAAAATGATTAAGGTATACTGTAATTGTTATAATTATTGTAATTACAATATTATTTATAATGTTTAAATAGATGTTTCACTGTTTGAATTGGACTCATATTGAAAAGCAATACATTCGCAACACTAACGCTATGTTTCCCAAAGATTATCGACTATTTTAATAAACAATTAAAAATTAA
The DNA here is from genome assembly GCA_905368565.1 of Medioppia subpectinata. Taxonomy (NCBI): domain Eukaryota; kingdom Metazoa; phylum Arthropoda; class Arachnida; order Sarcoptiformes; family Oppiidae; genus Medioppia; species Medioppia subpectinata. The sequence continues at coordinate 13,161 of CAJPIZ010000557.1, forward strand.
AAATATAATAATATAAATAACTATTTAACTAATTATAACTAATTAATTAATTATACGCTGTTATAAATCAACTACTGTACTAAATTCACAATTATAAGCAATATAATTATAATATACATTATATTATAATGTTATATTTCTAAAGCGTAAAAACCTTGATTAAATTATTAAAATGTACACTGGTACATTTGAAATAAATATAATTATTTAAAAGACAATTAAAAATTTATTTAAAGTGTTATAAAATATAATGAAAATATGTGTCAATAGATGTCTCACTCGTTGTCAACACTTTGTGTTGGCTTTCATTGAATGTAAATATTATCACATTTTTGTGACAAAAACACAATTCATTCAAACAATCACTTCATTTGATCCCAAGATATTCTACAAGAGGTAACAAATAATGACATCATTTGAGACCATAGATGACTGCAAAGACACACAACAGGTATTTCATAAACAATTTACTATTTATTGAGTTTTAATTGTTTTTGTCTCACATTTTAGCCACAGATTTACGCGAAGAACTCAATGGACAGATTCGGTGATGACTTGTATGAAGTATTGTTGTCTTATCTCTCACTCGAAGACCGATTCCGTTGCGAATGTGTGTCAAAACAGTTCCAGAGGACTGTCTTCGTGAGTGTTGTGGACATCACTCTTAGCGATGAATTAATACAGAGATTACTGAATGCGAAGAGAAGTGACGTTCAAATGTCGGCAATTGTCTTGAAATGTGTTCAACACTTCCGGAATGTGTTCTTCATATTTAGCTCTTATTCCTCGGCAGTCAATGCACTCAATGTTTGCACACTTTATGGCAATACTTAGCGATGAATTAATACAGAGATTACTGAATGCGAAGAGAAGTGACGTTCAAATGTTGGCCACAATTGCCATAAAGTGTGCAAACATTGAGTGCATTGACTGCCGAGGAATAAGAGCTAAATATGAAGAACACATTCCGGAAGTGTTGAACACATTTCAAGACAATTGCCGACATTTAAGGGAAATATATTGTGATTTGACGTCAAATAGTGCGCAAACAATGGCATCGTTTGGACCACTGGTCACACGAATCGGTGATATTGACTGTGAAGACAGTGAAGCGTTCACTCATTGCCACCGATTGTCACAATTATGTGTCCAATCATTTCATACATTGGATACACTGTTTGTCAATAATTTGCATCAATTGGTGTTGAGATCGCATTCAGATTATATTAACGACCGCTGGTCTGCATTCGTGGCACACAATCAGTCGCTTCAGTGTTTGGTCATAGAGTCGTCTTATTTTCAATATTCTGTGTCTGTGACCGAAATGTGCGGACAATTGTCACGTTTACCGCAATTACGGGAACTGACACTTTGGTTAGGGTTTGACGTATTAGACGCCCACAAGTCCGCAGTCGTGAACCAGGGTTTGCGTACAATTGGTGTGAATTGCAAACAATTGCAACGATTGTCACTCCAACTGAACTCTATGGACACCGAACCCGCACTCCAGATATCATTGGATTCGTTAAGAGTTTATCATAGATTAAAACGATTACATTTAACATCGTGTGCGGCCATCGATGACCAGTTGTTGGAACCGTTGCGACACTGCAAGAGATTAACACATTTAGAGCTGTGTTTATTGGGTATGAAACCAAATGTGTTAAAAGATATGCATCAATACTGTCCACGACTTCAGTATCTATTAATTGGTAACTTTTATGAGATGACTGGCGAGTGTTTGTCACACCTCTCAAGACTACCGGCGCTGCAAATGCTTGTCATTGACGGCCGAGACTATGGCGACGACGACTCCGAAGGCTGTGGCGAAGAAACTAATGATCTCTTGGATAATGATTTCAAAGACCTGTTGTCGAGAAGTCCTAAACTCAAGACTATTGACGTTCGCATCACTAATGAGAAGAAGTTTTATTCAAAGTAAAAAATGTGAAAAATAATTAGTGTTTTATTATTAAAGTAATTAATTATTATTAAATTTATTAAATATTGTTTGAATTATGCGTTCATTTCATTCATGTCTTGTATTTAATGCCTATTTGTTGCTAATTATGTAATGATAACTACAAATGTAATATTTATCGCAATTAATGTCATTTGCATAAAACTTAAATATTTTTAAAATAAATAAAACTTAAAATATTAAAATGATTTCTAAATGACTTATTACTCTATTTTTATTGACTATTTATTATTAATTGTAATTTTAATATAAAAATCTCTTTTAAAAAACATTTACATTTAAAATAAACATAAATTATTTAAAACACAATTAAATACTTATTTAAAGTGTTATAAAATGTAATGAAAATATGTTTCAATAGATGTCTGACTCGTCAACACTTTGTGTTGGCTTTCATTGAATGTAAATATTATCACATGTTTTGTGACAGAAATACAATTCATTCAAACAATCACTTCATTTGATCCCAAGATATGGCACAACAGATGAAGCGCAAGAAGACATCACTCGAAACCACAGATGATGGCAATGAAGACGAAGACACACAACACGTATTTCATAAACAATTGACTATTAATTGAGTTTTCATTGTTTTTTCTCACATTTTAGCCACAGATTTACGCGAAGAACTCTTTGGACAGATTCGGTGATGACTTGTATGAAGTATTGTTGTCTTATCTCTCACTCGAAGACCGATTCCGTTGCGAATGTGTGTCCAAACAGTTCCAGAGGACAGTCTTCGGGAGTGTTGTGGACATCACTCTTAGCGATGAATTAATGCAGAGATTACTGAATGCGAAGAGAAGTGACGTTCAATTGTTGGCCACAATTGCCATAAAGTGTCCGAAGATTCAGTGCATTGACTGCCGAGGAATAGACTATGGATACGAAGAACTCATTCCGGAAGTATTGAACACATTTCGAGACAATTGCCGGCATTTAAGGGAAATATATTGTGATTTGACGTCAAAAAGTGCGCAAACAATGCCATCGTTGGGACCACTGGTCACACGAATCGGTGGTATTAACTGCTATACAGACAGTGAAGCGATCACTCATTGCCACCGATTGTCACAATTAAGGATCAAATCCTTTCACGACATCACTGACTATATATTGAATACACTGTTTGGCAATAATTTGCATAAATTGGTGTTAAGATCACATTCAGACCGTTTTAACGACCGATTGTCTGCATTCGTGGCACAGAATCAGTCGCTCCAGTGTTTGGCCTTAAAGTCGTCTTATTTTTATACTTCAGTGTCTGTGAATGAAATGTGCGGACAATTGTCACGATTAACACAATTACGGGAATTGACACTCGGGTTAGTGTTTCGAGAAATGGATGACCAGATGTATGCAACTTTGAACCAGTCTTTGCGTACAATTGGTGTGAATTGCAAACAATTGAAACGATTGTCACTCCAATTGAACTCTTCTACTAAACCAGTCCTTCAGCTATCATTAGATTCGTTAGGAGTTTATCGCCATTTAAAACGATTACATATAACAGCGTATGCGGCCATCGATGACCTGTTGTTGGATCCGTTGCGACACTGCAAGAGATTAACGCATTTAGAGTTAGATTTATTTCAAATGAAACCAAATGTGTTGAAAGATATGCACATTAAGTGTCCGCGACTTCAGTATCTATTCATTGGTAACTTTTTTAACATTACTCGCGAGTGTTTGTCTTACATCTCAAGACTACCGGCGCTGCAAACGCTTGTCATTCAATGCAAGGGAATCAATGGTCTCTCGGATAATGACTTCTCGGATCTGTTGTCCAGAAGTCCTAAACTAAAGTGCATTCAAGTCATTGAAAACTTAATCCCAAAATACTTTTATCGCAAAAATGCATTAAATGTTTGATATTTGTTACAAATAATTGAATTTTGCGAAAATAAATATTAATCACAATTAAAGTGACGATTAATGCAATTATTGTTTTGATGCAAATATTTTGATAAAAATAAAAGTTTTCATTGTTTTCTAATTATTTAATTGTGTTATAAAACTTGTAATTTTTATTGCTTTAATTAATAATTAGTACCTTATTTAATAAAAATAATATTACAATTAAACATATCTCAACTATTTGCTTATTATTTTAAATCTTAAAGTTAAAGCTATTTAAATTTTATGAACATTTTATTTGTTTTTATGGTACATGATAACTAAAAATGTAATATTTATCGCAATTAATGTCATGCATATAAAATGTAAATATTTTTAAAAATAAATAAAGCTTAAAAACTACATACTGACACATTGTTTTTAATTGAATTAAATTATTATTAAATTGGTATAAAATTTTAATTTGTATGGTTTTGCGAAATTTATATTAATTTTCAATAAACGTTGTGTAATAACTTAAGAAAGCATTAATATAAAAATAATTAAAAGGGTAATTTTCCTATTATTTTTGAATTTTAGTGATGATAAAAAATTTTTATTATAAACAACTTACAGTTAATCATAAATCAAACAATTAATTTCTGTGTTTTTACTTAATTAATATTAATTAATTAAACACTAACAGTAATAACTATTTTTGTGTTCTCATTGTATGACGCTATTTAGCCGGCCGTTACACTCATGCTTTTGCTTATCATTTAATTTTATGATCTTATATAACAAAGAAAATAAATATTAATTAAATTATAAATAGATTTAATCAAAATTTCCAGAATTGCATTGACTTTAATTAACCATATATTTAATATATAAGAGAGTGAAACAAAAAAAACTCAAAAAACAAAATAACTCTAATATAACTTAAATATAACTCAAATATAAAATTAATTTTTGTTTTTGTAAAACTAGTTGTTATTAATTATTAAAACAAAAGTTTTAATTAAAGTTAATTCAACGATGAAATTGTTGGCATTTGTGATGATATTAGCGATTACTTCGGCGACACTTGTGGTGATGTCTGCGGCACAGGACGAGGGAAGTGATGGAGATTCTGGAGGATTGTTGGGCCCAGTGTTAGGCCCACTTGGTATCCCACCAATCAATTTGCCCCCGGTATCATTGAGTCTGAGAAAGCGGCGTTCAAATATCAACTAGTTGATCCCAATTATCATCATGAAAGTACTTGTTTTGCCATATAATGTAGTGTTTATATAAAAATTATAATCTAGTTTTAAACAAGATGTTGTTAGTAAGTTAGTGTTATAATTAAATTATAACAATTATAATTATTCTGATTGTTTGTGACTAATATTATAATATTTATGATATTATTTATAACATTTAATGTTAAATAATTAACTAATAAATAATTAGTATAGATTTTCAATGTTTGTTAAATTTTATTTTAATGATTTTATTAAACTATTTATAAATAATAAATAAACAAGTTGACAAATAATACAAATGAATTAATTACTAAACACCTAATTGACATAGTTTTTAAATAATTATCAAATATGTTTCTATTTGTGCTAATTCTTGATTAAATATTTAGGATAGACTAACACATGATAATAATAATTACCACATCGCGGTGCAATGAGCTACTTAACAATTATAACTATAAAATACTGTAACTTTTAACCATAATAAAAAATAAATAATAAAATATTCAAAAAAAATCTAATTATCATAACTTATACTCATAACTACAACATCAATATATCCTTACATATTAATCAAAAACAATACAAACATCACATAAATGTATACAACATTAATATCTAATAATGATAACAATCTAGATAACATGAATTACTACACCCCCTCCCCCTAATACAACACTACAGGTGCCTCAGTGGCCACTTCATCCTGCGCTAATTGCCTCTGTATGGCATCAAACATAGGCTTATTTGAATACAGCGAGTGATTAGCCACCGGTTTTTTGACCGGGCGCCTACCGTTACCCGAGTTGGCGCCAATGATCACACCACCCTGGCCATTATAATTGCCAATACCCACATATGATTGGCCAGAATTGTTGCCCATATAGTTACCCTCTTTGCCCGCGGTGTTAGTGTTGTTTTTCTTGTTAACACCTGTAGTCTTGGCCACGGACCAGTCAGTGGTCACCACCGGTTGGTCAGCAGAGGCCGGTGCCGGCGCTGAACCCTCGACTCCGGCGTTCAACTCATAGGCGTTGATGTCTTTCTCGGCCGTATCGTCGGCGGCCACCACTACCACCGACTCCGGGTAAACGTTGTCATCGACGATAGGCTGTGGCTCATTTATGGCTGGACCGATGATAGTGGAGGCGGTTGTCTGCCAGGGCCTAAGGCTGGCGCCGGGCCGGCCGGTGGTGGGCCGAGCTATGGCCGTAAAGATCCAGTGCGGCAGCCAATCGAGTCGCGGTGTGGACAACAGTGGCCGCCGATGTGTGGTATGGCTGGCGGGCGATAGGGTTGGCAACTGGTGGCTATCGTTACGCTTAGGCTCGATGGTTGGCCACCCGATGCCATGTAGGCCTGGCAGCAGCGGCGGCAATGTTAACTTCATGGGCTTTCCCGGCTTTGTCTTATCATAATTGTCACTTTTCTTGCTGTCCTGCGACTGGTCGGTAGTGGTGTACACATTGCTGGCCAGCCTTGTTGTGACGGTGGGTGCGCTGGCGGTGGTCTGGACTGCACTAACCGTAGGGGCGGGTGTATTGGGCGCAGACATAATCGCCTCCTTGTTTTGTTTGATAGGCCAGGGAAAGCGGCGGCGCTTTGTGGTTGTGGTGACACCATCCTGGTCACTTTGTGTAGGGCTGCTAACAGGTTCTGGTGGTGGTGCGGGTGTATCGGTGGTACTGGCGGTGCTGGCGGTGGCAGTGGTGGGCGTGAATAGCATTTCTATCTTATGCCACGACTGGCCGTCCAATACAGCGCTTGCGTTCAGATGGTCACCCTGTGTCTGGTGGCCGAGTATGCCGGACACGTCCAGCTTGTCTATCGTGATAAAGTGAAATGAATCATCAAAAGTGACATGACCATGATGATCTAAATGATCAATACGCTGTGGTCTACTGTCCACTATCCAGTGAGGCATACCTGAGCCGCGGCTGCCGACAGGGCAACTGGCAAGTCACCCCCGACGCCAACGCCAGCTCGGCTGCCAGTGGCTGTCAGACGGCTGGCAGCTGCGCCACGAGTAAACCCCCGGCTATTAGTAGTCAGGTGGTGAGGGTCGGCCGTGAGATACGTGCGGCACCAGTAGTGGGCCGTGGGTTGGCTTAGGGTCGGTGAAGGCCGAGTCGGGCACTACACCCAAGTTGGGCATTGTTAACACGATGGGATTAAAACCGCTCGACTCCTCCATCATTGAGTTGGTGTCGACACCAACCGGCGCTTCAGTGGTCACGTTTAGCATGTGATTTATTTTGCCCAACAGTGCCTCGATGTCTATGTTGTTGGCATTGTTGGGGTATTTTTTGCCGGTTACAGGTGCTGGTGCTGGCGCTCTAGATGGTTTGTACCCAATATCACCGCCAACTAGGTCGAAAGTAGGCAAATCAGCTACAACTATCGGTTTAAATTGATCCGGATCTCTACCGCGGCCTCCATTGCCTGTCCGCTGCCCGAAACGATTTATTTGAAACTGTATGTCAGTCATAGGTCGGGCCTTTGGTTCGGTTTCAATATCATTAGCATCATTATCGTCATCGTTTGCCTGTCTATTCAGTGGATCAGTTTGAGCAACAACTTGGTGGTCACCCCTACGTCTCTGGTACATCCGCCGCGGTTTGGCCGTAACAGTGGCCGGTGTTGTGTCCCAGAAATCCGGTGGCAATGTCTTGGGTCGCCGCCTGCGGCCGGGCGTTGTCTGTATTGTCTCGTACTCTCTGCTTAGAGACGGCCGGTGCCGACGAGGTGGTCGTCGGGGCCCGTAATGGTCCAACTTTTCCACATCCCTCACGTATATGTCTGGAGTAGACTTCGATGCGCTGTCCGTCTGAGCGCCTATACCTACAGTAGAGTCGGATGCGCTCGAGCCTACACTGGCGGTTACTGTAGGGCTTGAGCTCAAACTCTGCGATAGTGTTGTGGGTGTAGTGCTCGAGCCCTCTACCACTGTGGGTGATGTGTTAGCTATGGATGCGTCCGGTGCCGCTGTAGGGGATGTGCTGTTGCCTGTTGTTGTCGTGGTAGGAGTGGTGACACCCGGTGCCGATGCCATTGTAGTGATCTTATGAATGGTAATCATTTCCCACTTTTCCGGATTAAATATCTCGATCACCACTTGATCCCCATTTGACACATTCATTCCCTGACCGTTACTATTGATAATAACAGTGCCATTAGAGGGGGCGGCGCCTGGCGTTTGGGTTACATTTGTCGCGTTCGCTATGGATATGTTAAAAATGACGGGCACTTTGATAATGGGCATGGTCACCATTCCCGCAAACTGTTTCATGTTAGCATTGCCACCAACCAACTCACTTTTATTTGAATCACTATCATGTTGCTCACTAATACCGTGATCAGTGTTTGCCACTACTCTTGCCGTAGACAGAGCACCGGTGGCAGTGGTTACTGTTTCATGTGGTAATGTGGGGCCAATACTACTACCACTACTACTACTGATCCCATTAGTAGTACCATCGGTGACTACCACCTCAACAGTTGCTGTTGTGTTGGCCTTTACCGCTATATCAGTGTTGGGGCTCAGCGTTTGCTCATCACTAACAACAGTATTGGTTACCCACTCGGGCCCACCGGTGCCACCAGTGCTGTCAACATCGATGGTACGATTTTTACGTTTTAAATGTGTGGTCGTCTCGACCGGCGGCGTAACCGTCTGTTTATTGGCTGCCATCACATCCTTGTCCTCCTCATCGTCGGCGTACGGGTCGTAAAAGCCATCGGACGGCACCTCCTGTTCAGCCGCTGGCGGTTGTTGTCCGGTAACCGGTTCTAAGGGCTCCCGACCCCGGGTGGGCGAGTCGGGTAGCGACATTGGATCGGGCGGTCGGTTACCTATCGGTGCCGTACTGTCACTATTGGTCGGTATAATAGAGTTGATTAACGAGTCGATCATTGAGTTGAACACATTTTTTCGGTTCATTAGGTTCGGTGTCTGGCCTTTAGGACCCGTCAGGGGTCGGGCGGTGTCGGCCCCCGGATCGGCGCTATACTCGGGTACACTCTGAGCGTAATATAACAGACCATTTATAAGTATTAACTGTATGTACATATTATAACGAGTATAGTTTTTAATTGCTATCATTAATTACTGGCATTAAGTTTGAAATATAATAAACATGTTTATGAATTGAGAGTAAAATTTTTGTGTTTTGCTTAATTTTGTTGTATTTTGAACTAATTTCTTGGTTTATAAAAATTTTATGACTTTTTTAAAAGTGCTGTTCAGCTGGTTTCTGATTTGATCTAGTTTATATTCTGTATTGTGAAATATTAACTAGGAAATTACCAATGTACTTGTTTTGCACTTAAAACTAATTTATTTATTAGTAAAATAATAGTTTCAGATAATAGTTTCAACTAAATTGAAAAGACCTTAATTTATGTTGAATTATTTATAATGTAAGTACATTTGTTTTTATTTATTAAAAAATTTTGGTGATAACTATGAAACTATTTATTATATTATAAAATTAATTTGTTAATTTTTACGACAAAAATCATAAAATTTATTAAAATGAAAAAGTTCACATCAATGTTTTGGGTCATAATTTTAATTAATGTAAAATTATTATTATTTTGAACAACAAAAAATAGTTTACAGTTACAATAGTAATAGATATAGTAATACAGTGAAAACACAATGGCTGGAAAATATCTAAATTTATTTAATATTAAAAACATTTTTGTTTATATTATATTTTATTCAAAACTAATCATTATTTCGCTAACAATAGATCCTGATAACTTCAGAAACTCAGTAAAATTAATTATATCAAATT
>CAJPIZ010000558.1:3622-23005 GCA_905368565.1 Medioppia subpectinata
TCTGTAAGACTTTTGTTCAATTGGATCCTGTAGTACGCCATCGCCTGTTCAATAACGCCGGGCACTCGGGCGGCCACTATCGGCGCCCAACACTCCCTGTATGGCGAGGTCCACGCCTCGTGGTATAGCCGATCGTACAGATGTCCCATGTATTGTGGGTTCGCGGCGTTGGCCGGGTATTGGTCGGACCCGAACTCGTCCCTCAACTCAGCCCATCTGCCGGCCGACGCGGTTACGATCTCTCGGGCTCTGGCCAACTGAGTCAGAGGTAATTCAAGTTCGGGAGTGGCTCTGCGGAACATCGCAGAGGTCCGACTCGTTATGTTACGGGACGCAGGCATTAGGTCGTGGTCGGCGCACATTGCCTGGTGCTCGGCTTCGGCATCCGGGTTGACTAATGGCCGGTATTCAGTTGTAATGAGGTTTCCCGCCATTGAGTGCGTGTCCTATACTGTATGCGACACTGGTTTGAACGGTTAGTCTGAACCGAGTGTTGAGTTATACACCGAGTGTATGTCTGTCCAACTTTCATGAAAGTGGCTTTTAATTAAACTTATAATTATTGTTGTAATAATAAGTTTTCATATTGACATTTTAAATTTATATTTTTATTTATTATTATTTGTATTTATTATTTTAATTATTGTATTTTAAAAACCTTACTCAATGCTATTTATCGTATTGTTATAATCAAATTGTTTTCAAAACAGATATATTTAAGATTTAATAAAACATTTATAAATACTTATTTAAAAATTATATAAATACTTATTTGTACTATTTCCATTATGTTTTAAAATATGAATTTGTATAATACACAACTGTTCATTTTAAAATTTTGGTTTTTACCAATAAATATAATACAACTAATTGGCTGTCATGTGTGGCCACACATTCACCTAAACTCTCGGTGCGAACGAACACTACATTCCCTGTTGTGATTGAGCGAAATGATGAAACTCCCAAACCAGGAGCGCGTTCTGCACGCGTACGCGTTGGCCCACACGGAGAACATTCATTGGCATGTTTTGGAAGTGAACACCCGGTCCCTCAACACTACTCAATCCGTCCCTTAATTCCCGCAAATGCCTAATCACTTGCCGTCTGTATTGGGGGTTAGGATCGCCAGACACAGCCTCTGGTATCATAACAGTGCCATACCTTTGCAATAACAACGCCTGAACATTCAGTGGGACGAACTGATGGGGAGGCAGTGCCGGTGCGTTAGCTATGGGGACCGCTTGTTGTGCCAGAAATATTCCCAATGGGTCGGCACCGACCGGGTATTGCATCGGGTTTAATACAGGGTTTGCCATCGGGTTTAGCACAGGGTTTGCCATTGGGTTTAGCACAGGGTTTGTCAGTGTGTTTTGAATAGCATGTGGCATCTGCTGTTGCAAATTCACCACAGGGTGATTGTGGGCATGTGCTGGCTCTGGCTGATGGGGTACATGTTGTTCGACATGTTGTGGCTCAGGAGATGGGTTTGCTAGAGTTACTGTAGTTGTTGGGCGTTGGGGCGCAGTGTGTGGGGCCGACGATTGGGGCGCTGGATTGGGTACATTTTGAGGCGCCGGGTCCACCGCAACGGCGGGGCCAACGCCCGGAGCTTTTTCTCCCTTCGGCGGAAACAGAAAGTCATTGTTCAGGTGCTGTGCCATTAGCTGGAGAGCGGCGATCCATCGGTCATACATCAGGTCATCCAATAAGCCAAACGGCACCCACCGCTGCCGTTCCCGCAACTGCTCGCCGTAATGCCAGCACATGTCCAGATATTCCTGTTGAACCTCTTGGTTGGCCATATTGTGCCACTGGTTCGCCGCATTGACGTACCCTTCGGGCACCCATTGGACTCGAGTCACAGCGTAATAAAGATCATGATTGCCGGCCGCCTGGATGAAAGTGTTTTCGTTGTGGCGCACCAAACCGGTGGCCGCCCGGAGCGCGTCCAACGCCTGGCGCCGGGCCATCATAGCAGCGTTCAAAGTTTCTAACCACTCGTCCAACTGCTCCTGAGTGGGCTCGGGTTGAGCGGAACGGGCGGTGTTGTAATTACGCCATTGTGTGACCGATTGGGTCAGCCGTAAACTATACTCTTTGCGCAACGGATCGGTCACTTCGGTGCGTACGAGCACTACCGGTGCCCAATACTCCCTGTACACCGATGTCCACGCTTCCCGGTATAGCATCTGAAATATGCCGGCCCTGTATTCAGGGTTTGCTATACGCTGTACGAAGTCGTCGGCCCGAAACGCGTTCCACAGGTCGAGCTCATCCCGAGCCGATTGGGCCACTATTGGCCGCGCACGGGCTAACGGGTGGCCAGTGGCCGTGTGTGTGGTCATACCCGTTGGTCGTCCAGATTTTCGTGCCTGATTCCATGACGTGGGTTGCAGTCCGTGTTGGGCGCATAGCTCGTGGTGCTGTTGTTCGGCTTCGGCGTGTTGTAGAGGGTTGTATAGCGGCAACTGTGGCTTTTGCATCGCAGTGTGTGTGTGCTGTACAGGTGCTGCCCGTGTATATGATTTAATTGACTATGTTTTGTGCAAAACAAATTTGTTTGTATTGATTTTTAATTATTTTAAAATTTTGATATTTTATTTTTATTAGGATTATTTAATTTTTTTTTAACCCTTAAAGCTTAAACTTACTTTATAAACGTTGTAAATAAACTGAGATTGTATCTCCTAGCAATGAGTGCATAAACTGAGCTATCCCTACCATTTATTGTGTTTTATGCTGGGAAAGTAGCGGTCCAGGGCCTGGACTCCAGGCCTCGTGGTATAGCCGATCGTACAGAAAGCCTATGTATTGTGGATTCGCGGCCGGGTATTCGTCGGACCCGAACACGTCGCTCAACTCAACCAATCTCATGGCCGACTCGGCGACAGTATCGCGGGCTTCGGCCAACTGAGTAAAAGGTAATTCCAGTTCTGGATTTTTGGTACAGCAAAGAAAACGGTATTGTTTTAGTGACGGGACACAGGTATGAGCTAGTGGTCGGTGCACATCGCCCGGTGCTCGGCATCGGCCTCGGGATTGGCTAAGGACCAGTATTCGGTCAAAATATTCTCTTATTTAACAATTGCATTTCCCCTGACACATTAATCTACGTGCTTTCCACTCTGTGTGGGGTGTAAGCTTTCGGTAAATTGTAACTCTCTACATTATCGACCGCTGCGGTGGCGGTGTTTGCTATCGCACCGGTGGGGGCGATGGCGAGTGATGTTCTTGTAGAAAATTTTCCAGACCGGCCACGGGGTCATTGTGGGCATGCGCTGGCGCACCAGCGGGCAACGGCGGCAAAAGTCTTAATGGCGGATTGTCAGCAGCGTACGGGTTCGCCTGGCCTGCATAAGCGTTAACCCGTCTGGCCATTTCACCCAAACAGTCGATTCACCGTTCGTACATCACATCGTGGAGCGAACCCACCTCTACCTGCTGCTGCCGGCCCCGCAAATACAGGGCGTAATGATTGACATTTTGCATATACCTGTGAAGCTGTTGGGCGTCCGGTATGTTTCGCCACGAGTTTAACTGATTGTCGTACCCGACGGGCACCTGTTGGCAGGCGGGTGACGCCGCCCGAGTCAGGTCTCGACCGGTAAAGATATAGATCATCATTTCCTCGTCGATATCCGGGTCATGTATGGCATCGTAGAATACTACCAACGCCTGGCGAGCATCAAGTCGTTCAACGTGGCCAACCGCGCGGCTCGTTGTTCCTGGCTCAAACCGGCCCGGGCGCGGCTGTATTTGTCCCACTCTGTAAGACTTTTGTTCAATTGGATCCTGTAGTACGCCATCGCTTGTTCAATAACGCCGGGCACTCGGGCGGCCACTATCGGCGCCCAACACTCCCTGTATCGCGAGGTTCACACCTCGTGGTAAAGCCGGTCGTACAGTCCAGCCATGTGTTGTGGGTTCGCGGCGTTGGCCGGGTATTGATCAGACCCGAATTTGTCCCTCAACTCAGCCCATCTGTTGGCCCACTTGGCGACAATTTCGCGGGCTCTGGCCAACTGAGTCAGAGGTAATTCCAGTTCGGGAGTGGCTCTGCGGAACATCGCAAAGGTCCGACTCGTTATGTTACGGGACGCAGGCATGAGGTGGTGGTCGGTGCACATCGCCCGGTGTTCGGCTTCGGCCTCCGGGTTGGCTAAGGGCCGGTATTGGGTCACAATAAGGTTTGCCGCCATTGAGCGCGACTCTTATACTGTATGTGACAATGGTTTGAACCGTTAGTCTGAACCGAGTGTTGAGTTATATGTCTGTCCAACTCTTATGAAAGTCGCTTTTAATTAAACTTATAATTATTGTTGTAATAATAAGTTTTTATATTGACATTTTACATATTTTTATTTATTATAACTTTTATTTTTAATTTGTATTTATTATTTTAATTGTTGTATTTTAAAAACCTTACTTAATGCTATTTATCGAATTTTGGCCATTTATTATGTTATTATATCTTCAGTTTCGTCGTGGACGACAGCAACCCCAATCCAGTCACCAAGGTGAAATATTTTGAACAATACTAAACTTTTAACCGGACATTATTAACACATATACTAACTATGGGTTTAATTATTTCTAACGATATATTTGTAATATACTTGAATCTTCGAAGTGACCTATTTTGGCTTTATTTTAACGAGGTTGAAATAGAAACTTTGATCTGTATAATAATCAGCCATTTATTATGTTATTATATCTTTTCAGTTTTGTTGTGGACGACAGCAACCCGAATCCAGTCACCAAGGTGAAATATTTTGGACAATACTAGACTTTTAACCGGACATTATTAATATTTGTAATATACTTGAATTTTCGAAGTGACCTATTTTGGCTTTATTTTAACGAGGTTGAAATAAGAACTTTGATCTGTATAATAATCAGCCATTTATTATGTTATTATATCTTTTCAGTTTTGTTGTGGACGACAGCAACCCGAATCCAGTCACCAAGGTGAAATATTTTGGACAATACTAGACTTTTAACCGGACATTATTAACACATATACTAACTATCGGTTTAATTATTTCTAACAATATATTTGTAATATACTTGAATTTTCGACGTGACCTATTTTGGCTTTATTTTAACGAGGTTGAAATAGAAACTTTGATTTGTATAATAATCTGCCATTTATTATGTTATTATTTCGTTTCAGTTTTGTCGTGGACGACAGCAACCCCAATCCAGTCACCAAGGTGAAATAGTTAGGACAATAATGGGCTTTAAGCCAGACATTATTAACACATATACTAACTATCGGTTTAATTATTTCTAACGACATATTTGTAATATACTTGAATTTTCGAAGTGACCTATTTTGGCTTTATTTTAACGAGGTTGAAATAAGAACTTTGATTTGTATAATAATCTGCCATTTATTATGTTATTATATCTTTTTAGTTTTGTTGTGGACGACAGCAACCCGAATCCAGTCACCAAGGTGAAATATTTTGGACAATACAAGACTTTTAACCGGACATTATTAACACATATACTA
The DNA here is from genome assembly GCA_905368565.1 of Medioppia subpectinata. Classification (NCBI taxonomy): domain Eukaryota; kingdom Metazoa; phylum Arthropoda; class Arachnida; order Sarcoptiformes; family Oppiidae; genus Medioppia; species Medioppia subpectinata. The sequence continues at coordinate 9,138 of CAJPIZ010000558.1, forward strand.
ACTATCGGTTTAATTATTTCTAACAATATATTTGTAATATACTTGAATTTTCGAAGTGACCTATTTTGACTTTATTTTAACGAGGTTGACACCAACACTTTGAAGTTAACGAATGCATTCACTGTTTGTGCGTCCGACCTTTCGATTTAAATCAAAAACAGTTATTCCCGACACAATGCGATTAAATCTTCACGAGTAATGACATAATTTGGTGAGACATCGACCCGATTAACGAATTCCATTATTAATAATAAATACGGATAAACAATCAAAACATATTTACAATTTAAATGACACGTATAACAACAAATGGCGACAATACAAAATAATCTATAAATTAAATACAAAATATTGGAGATATTATATTCGTATTCTGCGTTAAAATCTACATTGAAATTATACATAATATGAAATTTAAAAAAACAATTTGATCAAAAGTCGAATAACTCGAAAGATAATCGAGATAGAAAATTTTAGATTTCATAATCGTTTTCAGCGTTGAATTCTACATAAGCTTATGGAGATTTTGAAAGACCATAACTTTAAAATCACCGCTGATTACAATATTTTTAGCTTAATTGGGTTTCAGTATTTAACGTAGTTATACGTCATCACACGTTGATTGAGGTCTTCGATATACACAACAAATTATAAAAGGTTTATAATTTACTTAAGATGTTTAATTTTTAATGTATGCACATCAATCCAACTATGTTGTAATTTGTAACTATGTTGTATTAGGTCACATTATATTTTATCCGATTGTCTGGCATAATTGTTAATACCGCCACCAGTATTGTGACTCACATCAAAACATCAAAACACATGATAATTATCAATAGTTACTTCAAAATGATCTACGTGTGATGTAAGAAATGTATCATATACACATAATATATTAATGTTGTAATCATGAACAAAATATTAAACAATACATCCAATAATAATTTCATCCAATTTAATTAACAGTCGATTAACAAACACTATTTTAGACGTTCAATATTATTAAAATTTAATAATTCAGTTGAAAAATCACCAAATCATGTATTTAGAAAATTACATGCGCGTTTGCAGTCATGCTCAATACCAAATTCTAATAAATTAAATGATTATTGCATTTAAAACATCTAATTTCAATGTTTATTCACTAATATTCTGACCACTATAAACTCTGAAATGATTAGCGTTTCATAATACTTTCTTTATATAATACACGCCTATTTAATTTAAAATTTTGGTTTTTACCAACAAATATAATACAACTAATTGCTGTTGTTCGGCTTCGGCGTGTTGTAAGGGGTTGTATGGCTTCAAGTGTGGCGTTTGCATCGCAGTGTGTGCACAGGTGCTGCCCGTGTAGATGATATGATTGACTATGTTTTGTTTTTGTGGTAAATTATTGGTTTGCATTAATTTGGGATGGTTTTAAAATGTTTATATTTTTAACCACAATTCGGATATGAATAATGTGGTTTATAGGATCGTTCGGCTCCCCCACCCTATGGGAATTAACACGGGATTGCATGTTAATCCTATGGCTATACTTTGACATGGGGAATGCTTTTCCTATGGGAATGCGAAATATAAAGGGTAAAGGTAGTTTTTATTCATGTTAATCCTATGGGACTAATGCTAAGTATATGGGAGAATGCTTAACATGGGTTTCTATGGAATTATAGGGATAACATAGGTAATGCTAAGTCTATGGACAATAATAAGTCTATGTGTAATGCTAATTCTATGGCATAGGAATAACATAGGTAATGATAAGTCTATGGCAATAGGTAATAAACGTTCAAATAGTTACGAACGCCTCAAATAGTAAAATATAGTTAAAATAAACTTTCGGTAAACTGACCCCCAATACATGATCGGTTCACATCCTGAGTCTGGGGGTAAAGCTATGAACCGCTAAAAATAGGTGGTATAGGTAAATGCAATTTCCTGGTGAAAAACTATTTTAATTGTCATATAATTGTTACTTTACAATTTAAGATTGTTGAACAATATTTTTTAAAAATAACAAAATGGTTATTAATAAATTGCCGCATTAATATGTATTTCAAATATCCTGCCAAATGATTTATTTGACATCTGTAGCGGGCATTTGGTTGTCCGGTGACTACGGCGGTAGTGAACATACAATTGCATCAATAAGTGCTGCCATACTCTGAAATTGTGATTTGGAGTGCGAATCAATTATACATATCTTAATACAAAACAAACATGTTCATTTAATACGTTTCTCATTTACACATAAATATAAACTACTAATTAGACTGTCATATAATAATTCAAACCCCCGGTGCGAACGTGTACTACAACTGTTCGAGTTGTGACAGTTGGTAGTGATAGTCCTCCCACACCATTAGGGCGTTCAGCACTCGTATACGTTGGGCAATGCGGACGTTGTTTTGTGGCATGTGCTGAAAATATACGCCAGGTCCTCCCTCACCGGCTAATCCGTCCCTCAATTCCCGCAAATGCCTAATCATTTGGCGCCTGTAGTAAGCGTTGGAAGCGTTGGGCACTCCCTCTGGTATCCAAACATTGCCGTGTGTTTGCAGTAACACTGCGTTGATGTCCAACGGGAGGAACTCATGAGCGGGCAGTGGGAGTGCGTTGGCTATGAGTTGAGCTTCATTTGCCAGGAACTGATCCATCGCTGCCGCCGCCATCGGGTCTTGCGCCGGCACGTGTTGTTGCTGTTGATTGAAATCTTGACCATGTTGCGGCGAACCACCACCGGCACCCGGGTGTGGGTCCACATCCATATCCTGATTGTCCTGAGCCGGTGATTGTTGAGGCGTTGAATGGTGTGACAGTGCGGGTGAGTGCTGTCGTACAGGCGAGTGGACCGGTGTGTGAGGGGATGGCGTGTGATGCGAGTGCTGTGAGTGCAGCGAATGGTGTGACAGAGCGGGTGACTGCTGTCGCACCGGCGAGTGGGCCGGAGTGTGAGGGGATGGCGTGTGATGTGACTGTTGTGAAAGAGCCGGCGAGTGTGCCGAGTGAAGCGAGTGGGCCGGTGTATGAGGGGATGGCGTGTGATGTGAATGCGCTGCTAATGAATTGGCCGGCGATGGTGTGGGTGTGTGGGCTATCGGCACCTCAACCACTTTGTCCAGTTTTGGTGGCGCGACGTACTGCACGTATGGGCCCGGCTGTCCGTTCTCTGCGGTCACCTGTCGAGCCATGAGCGCCAGACACTCCACCCACCGGTCGTACATCACGTCATTTTCAGTATCTAACAGCACCCGTTCCTGTAAGTAACGCAAATGCTGGCCGTAATCAGTAACCCGACGAATATATTCGGCGCGTTGGCCCGGGAGTCGTATGCGTTGCCACGTATTGTCTCGATTTAGGTGCCCGTCTGGTAGCAACGGTATGCCCCGGTACCTGTTTGTCACCTGGACCAAGTCATGATTGCGTAATACTCTCAGCGCGTCGTACTCGTCCTCAATATAGTCGAGTGCAGCCATGAGAGCCACTAACGCCTGCCGACGCCGCGCCATGTGCTCGTCCAACACTGCCAATCGCTCGTTCACCTCATTCTCGTCTAACTCCTCGCGTATACGGCTGTAATTAGTCCACATCTCAAGTGTATTTAACAACCTTTCCCCATAGTTTGCCACCAATTGTCCGGTCCCTCCGGGCACTCGGGCGGCCACTACGGGCTCCCAACGCTCTCTGTATTCCGCGGTCCACACCTCTTGGTATAGCCGGTCAAACACTTCGTTTGGAGGGTTTACTCCCGGTGGCTGATAGTCGGGCGCTGTGAACGTCTCCCGGAGCCAGTCTTGTCTGGCGGTGGACTCGGCAAAGATGGCGCGAGCCCTGTCCAACAAACCCTGATTTGCGGCTTTTAGTACGCCTGTGTTTGCGCTATTAATGGTTTGGGCTCTGGAAATGGGCCGGAGGTCGTGGGCGGCGCACAGCGCCTGGTAATCCCCTTCGGCCAACGGATGCGTTAAAAACTCGTAGAGCCCACCCTCTCCCACATCGTCCATAGGGTTGGGGCCCTCCGGTGTGCCCACCGACGAGTGCTGAGGCGATAGCGAAACCCCCGATGACTGAGACGATACCGATGACTGCGCGGGTGAGCCCATCAACGCCTCGAGTTGTTCCGAAGCCGTGGGAGAGGGCGGACCCACCGGCGAGTGCTGCGATGCGGTGCCCGCCTGTGAGTGCGGCGAAGCTGTGCCCGACGACGAGTGCGAAGATGTTGTGCCCGACGACGAGTGCGACGATCCTGTGCTCGACGACGAGTGCGAAGATCCTGTTCCCGACGACGAGTGCGATGATGCTGTGCTCCCCGATGATGATGACGAGTGCGCCGATGGAGAGGGCGGCTGCGATGGTGCGGATGATTGAGATGAAGGTGTCGGCGAATGGCCCGGCGGTGGGTTCTGTGGCACCGCTGGCGGCTGATTGTGAATCATGAGAAGCCCCGCCAGTGGGTCCTCCACGTCGACATCCACCGCGTCGGCCACTTTGTCCAGTTTTGGTGGTCCCGCGTACTGCGCGTGTGGGCCGGGCTGACCGTTCTGGGCGTTCACCTGTTGAGCCATCAGCACCAGACACGCCAACCACAGGTCGTACATCCAGTCGTCGACAGTACCCAACGCTACCCTCCGTTGCCGTTCGCGCAAACTCTGGCCGTAATACTCAACCCTATGAATATAGTCGGCGCACTGTATCGGGTCGGCTATCACTTGCCACGTGTTGTGCTGATTGTTGTATCCCTGGGGCGTCCGGCTCTCGGCCAACACAACCGCTTCTGTCACATCTCGATTAGTACACGCTCTGAGGGCTGCCAATTCGTCGGGCAGTTGGGTGGCCACTATCCACGCGTCCAACGCTTCCCGGCGCCGCGTCATGGCTTCGTTCAGCGCGCCCAATCGCTCGTCCACCTGATCCTGGTCCAACACGCCGCGCACACGATCGTAATATCTCCACATGGCAATAGTGCCCTGGGTACGTAAACTGTATGCTGTCATTAACGGTTCGGTCACTCCGGGCACCCGAACGGCCACTATTGGCACCCAAAAGACCTTGTATTGCGCGACCCACGCCTCCCGGTATAGCAGGTTAAACAGCTCCGTTACGTACGGCGGATCCAACATATTAGTTTGATAGTCCGGTGCTCTGAACGCCTCCCGGAGCCAGGTCCCTCTAAGAGTCGACTGGGCGACGATACCCCGGGCCCGGTCGAGGGCTGCCTGAGCTCGGATATTAAAAATATATTATTTTTTTTTAATATACTGGATTACAATTATTGTTTGCAATTTTGTAATTGTGTTTTTTAGTTATTCTGCATTAATATTAAAATTATTTTAGTATTGTTATAAAAATTAATAGAGTAGCTCAATGTCTCTTTACACTTTTTTTTATCACGATTAACACCATTCATGACATTTACTGCACTATAACTAGTGTTTACGAAAATTTGAATTTCGTATTATTTATTTTGTTTCATTAATTATAAAAAAATTTTGATGTTATTTGTTATTATATTATTAATTTATTGTGATTTGGTCATATTTGGTTTAAAAATATTTTGTTCTAGATTAGTTAATATAGCATAAAACTTTTAGTGCGCTCTCATTGATAATTAGATCAATATCTCTAGCTTTTAATCCATTTATTTAAAGTTATGTAACCACTTTTGTAATGACAATATAGATAAACAACTGTATAAAGTGATAATGAACCATAAATTCACGTGAACTCCCGGTGCGAACGGACACTACATTCCCTGTTGGCTCTGAGCGAAGTGAGTGAACTCCCACAACGCCAGCGCGTTCTGCACGCGTACGCGTTGACCCACACGGACCACATTCATTGGCAGGTTTTGAAAGTGAACGCCCGGTCCCTCAACACCAGTCAACCCGTCCCTCAATTCGCGCAAATGTCTAATCATTTGGCGCCTGTAGTGGGGGTTGGGATCGCCCGACACAACCTCTGGTATCATAACTGTGCCATACCTTTGCATTAACAACGCCTGAACGTCGAGTGGGACGAACAGATGGGGAGGCAGTGCCGGTGCGTTGGCTATAAGGACCGCTTGTTGTGCGAGGAATGGTTGCAATGGATCGGCACCGACCGGGCCAACCGGCATCGGGTTTATTACAGGGTTTGGCACTTGCTGTTGTTGATGTTGACCTGGTCCTTGAACAGGTTGATTTTCATATAAATAAAAGTCTAGGTTGAGGGGTGGTCGGGGTGAGGGTGGGCGAGGCAGTTGTGGTGCGGGTAAGCGCTGAGGCTGGGGAATAGGCGGCCGCTGCGGTGGAGGTGTTTGCTGTCTTACCTGTTGAGGTGGAGGCGTGTGATGTGCTTGTAGAAAATTTTCCAACCCGGCCACAGGGTCATTTTGGGCATGCACTGGCGCACCCGCGGGCAACGGTGGCATCAGTCTCATTGGCGGTTGATATTGAGCGTGTGGGCCCGGCTGACCGGCGTGAGCGTTTACACGTCTGGCCATATTTGCCAAACACGTGACCCATCGCTCGTACATCACGTCGTAAAGCGAACCCACCTCTACCTCCTGCTGCCGGCGCCGCAAATACAGGCCGTAATGATTGACATTTTGCATATAATTGTTGAGCTGCTGGGCGTCCGGTATGTTTCGCCACGAGTTGTGCTGATTGTCGTACCCGACGGGCACCTGTTGGCCAGCGGTGGACGCCGCCCGGGCCACGTCTCGACCGGTGGAGATATAGACCACCGCTTCCTCATCGATATCCGGTTCATTTAAGACATCGCGGAAAGCGTCCAACGCCTCGCGTCGGGCCAGCATCAAGTTGTTCAGCGTATCCAACCGCCCATCCCGTTGTACCTGGTTCAAACCGGCCCGGGCGCGACTGTATTTGTCCCACTCTGTAATACTGGTGTTCAATCGAGCCTTATAGGCGCCCATCGCCGGTTCGGTAACGCCGGGTACTCTAGCGGCCATCACCGGCGCCCAACACTCCCTGTATCTCGAGGTCCACGCTTCGTGGTATAGCCGGTCAAACAGAGCGGTTACCTGTTGTAGGTTTGCGGCGAACTGGGCTGCGCTGAACGCGGCCCTCAACTCAGCCCATCTGTCGGCCGACTCGGCGACGATCTCGCGGGCTCTGGCCAACTGAGTTAGAGGTAATTCCAGTTGTGGAGTGGCTCTGCGGTAGAGTGAAGCCGACGGTCTCGATATAGCACTGGACATAGGCGTGAGCTGGTGGTCGTTGCACATCGCCTGGTGCTCGGCTTCGGCCTCTGCGTCGGTTAATGGCCGGTATTGATCTGTCAATGGATTTGCCGCCATTGAGTGCGGAATTGCTATGTCGTGTGCTGTCTATCTATTACCGTTTTTTTGGGTTTGGTATTGATTTAGTGTTTAGCCATATTTGTATCCAATTAATTGTTTTATATTGTTTTTAGGTTTTAATTTTTTTATATTTTAAAAGTGTTTTAAACTATCATTTTTAACATAATTATTATTGTAATATTAAGTTTTCAAATTTTTTAAATTATTTTAGATAAACTATTTTAATTAATTTCATGATTTCAATAGGTAAAATTATGATAAATGGTAAATAAAAAACAAATATAACTTATTGTACATGTCTATAAAAATACCTTTAATTTACATTAGTTGAATATCGCTAACCCATGATATTTCCACGTGTTTGCCAGAATGTTCAAACAAATATCAGTTGGAATATACAGTTTATCAGGTAATTATTTCCGTTTCAAATTAATTTAATTATGGTAAAGCATATAAGCTATCACATGATGTATAAAAAGCCCACCACATTGATAAACGTTCCATTGCCAATTCATTTAAATAAATTTAATAAAATTTAATAAATATAATAATACTTTCATTCAATACTTTTACTAATTTATAAATAAATGAAAGACATACTGTATATAAACCTCACATTTTTACTGTTTGTCATATCCATCGCCAGTAACTCCGGGTGCAAACGGATACTACACCCTATGGCACAGCACCCTGGGGTTGGGACTGAGCGAAGTGATAGTCCTCCCAATGCATGACCGCTTGTGTCACACGAATGCCTTCATTCAGACGGTTTGGGTTTTGCGCATCGATTAGCTGAAAGTGAAGGCCCGGCTCACCCGCACCGGTCAACCCGTCCCGCAATTCCCGCAAATGCTTAATAATTTGTCGCCTATAGTTAGCGTCGGGAGCGCCGACAACCCCTCGCGGTATGTGAACCACGCCATAGGTTTGCATCAACAGAGCCTGAAAGTGAAGGGGCACAAAGTCTTGGAGTGGTAGTGCCGGTGCGTTAGCTATAAAAATCGCTTCATTGTCCAGGAACTGATCCAAGGCGTCCGCCGGCACCGGGTGTTGGGCCGGTTGGTGCTCCTGGGGTTCAGGGGATGGCGGCGCTCTGATTACCGTAGTTGTCAGGCGCTGCGGTGGGGGTGTTTGCTGCCGCACAGATGGGGGTGTTTGTTGGCGCACAAGTGGAGGTGTTTGGTGTCGCACAGGTGGGGGTGTTTGCTGGCGCACGGGTGGAGGTGTCTGTGGGCGCACCGGTTGGGGCGATGGCGAGTGATGTGCTTGTAGAAAATTTTCCAGCTCGGCCACGGGGTCATTGTGGGCTACGGGCTCAACATGTGGTGAGGCTGGCAATTGGGCGGGTGATGGTGCCGGCGCTAAATTGGGTACATTTTGCTGCTGTGCCTGATTGGCACCGACGGCTGGGCCAACGCCCGGCGCTTTGTCCTCTTTGGGCGGAAACGCGAAGTCATTGTTCCAGTGCTGAGCCATTTGCTGGACAGAAGCGATCCACACGTCGTACATGCGGTCGTCCAACGATCCCAACGGAACCCGTCGTCGGCGTTCCCGCAACTGCTCGCCGTAGTGCCAGCACATGTCCAGATAGTCTAGGCGCTCGTCGGGGTCGTCCATATGGTCCCACTGGTTCTCTTGATTGTCGTACCCGTCGGGCACCCGTTGGCCGTTGACCGACACGGCCCACATCAAGTCTCGATTGTTGGCGGCGCCGAGAAAAAAGCTTTCCGCCTGATTAGGTAAATGGGCTGCCGCCCGGAGCGCGTCCAACGCCTGTCGCCGGGCCAACATAGCGGCGTTCAAATTCACTAACCACTCGTCCAACTCCGCCTGAGTGGGCTCCGGTAGATGGGCGCGGGCTTGGCTGTACTGGCGCCACAATGTGGTTGATTGCCGCAACCGGTCGCCGTACGTTTGGCGCAACGGGTCGGCCGCGTCGCTACGCGTGAGTACTATCGGTGTCCAACACTGCCTGTACAGCGATGTCCACGCCTCCCGGTACAGGCATCGTAACAGTCCCGCCCCGAAGGCCAGATTAGCCAAGTACTGGCCGAGTTGCGGGTGCCGGAACGCGTTCCATAGGTCGAGTTCATCCCGGGCCGACTGGGCCACTATCTGGCGCGGCCGGGCAGTGATGTTGCTTCTTTGACCGGCACCAAAATATCTTGCAATTTCCGCCTGATTGTCGGACGTGGGCGTTAGCCCGTGTTGGCCGCACACCTCCCGGTGCTGTTGTTCGGCCCCGGCGTGAAGCAGGGGTCTGTATGGCAGCTGCGGTATTTCCATTTGGTTTTGGCCAAAAACATATAATATTTCTTGAAATCGTTGTAAGCGTTTTGTGTTGTGATTTGATTGGTTTGAATTGTTTTTAAATTATTTAAAATTTTGTTTTATAAAATTGTTTTTAATTAAATTTTAAATGTATTTTTTAGAACAGAGCATAAGTAACCAATGACTATATTTGATAATGGTTAGTTACAATTTATTTAAAATTATTTTTAAAAACAGTTAAAACAATTTATTTAACGATTAAATAACATTAATAACTCACATACTTATAGTCAAATAAAATTCTTATTAAATTACATAAACATTTAAAATTTTACTATCAATATAAAAAATAATGAACTTTTCATTTGAAATATTTCCAACTTATTTATAATTATAAATAAATAAATACTTTTCCAATTTATTACAAACCAATAAATAAATGCTTTCTGTTTGGACTGTCAGTGGGCTGTCATATAATAATTCAAACTCCCGGTGCGAACGGACACTACACCTGTTCATTTTGGGAGCGATGATAGTGATAGTACTCCCAGGCCAATAGAGTGGTGACCACTCGCTCGCGTTGGCCAACAATGGCGTTGTTTTGAGGGATGTGCGCAAAGTGTTGGCCCGGAGCGCCCGCGCCGACTAACCCCTGCCTCAATTCACTCAAATGTCTAATCATTTGGCGCCTGTAGTGAGCGTCGGGTGCGCCCAACACACCCTCCGGTACGACAACCACACCGTATATCTGTAACAACAGGGCGTTGATATGCAGCGGGAGAAAGTGGTGCACAGGCAGTGCCGGTGCGTTCACTGTGAACTGCATTTCATGCGCCAGGAATTGGCCGATTTGATGGACACCGACCGGGTTGTGTAGTTGGCGTACAATCGGCTGCAACTGTTGGAGTGCGTCTGGTTGGCCAGTCGGGTGTGACATTGGATACGGGTGTTGGGACCGAACATAATGGTAGTTCTCCCACGCCGTAATCGTGTTTTGCACTCGTATGTGTTGCTGCAGGCGATCATTGTTTTGCGGGATGTGCGCAAAGAGTGGTCCCATCTGTCCCGCACCCTCTAACCCTTCCCTCAATTGTCTCAAATGTCTAACCATACGGCGCCTGTAGTCGACGTTGGGTACGCCCAATACACCAAATGGTATGTAAACGACGCCATAGAGTTGTAACAACAGGGCGTTGATGTTGAGCGGAAGAAAGTGCTCGACAGGCAGTGCCGGTGCGTTGGCTATGAGTGGCGCTTCATTGTTAAAGAACTGGTCCTGATTTTGAGCCGGTAAATATTGTTGCTGTGGACCGACACCGTGATGGGCAGGTGACTGTCCACCACCATAGTCTACCGGAAATGGTGAGGGTAAACGCGGGCCCACAGGTGAGTGGGGCGATAGAGAGCCCGCCGCCGAGTGCACTGATAGCGCGGGTGAGCGCATCAACGCCTCCAGTTGTTGTGAAGGCGTGGGTGAGTGCGGACTCACAGGTGAGTGCGCCGACAGTACCGACGACTGATGCGATACTGTACTCGCCGGCGAGTGAACGGATAGCGCCGGTGAGTGCGCGGGTGAGTGCGCCGGTGATTGGGGTGGCGGATGATTGTGCAAATTAAGCATTTCATCGATAGGGTGCCTGTCCTCGCCCTCTGTCTCAGCAACGGCTTTAGCCAGTTTTGGCGGTCCCGCGTAGTTGGCGAGTGGGCCCGGCTGGCCGGTCTGGGCGGTCACCTGTTGAGCCATCAACACCAGACACTGCACCCACTGGTCATACATCACGTCGTCGACAGTGCCCATCGCCACCCACTGTTGCCGTTGACGCAAATGCTGGCCGTAGTGCTCAACCAAACGAGTATAGTCGGCGAGTTGGCCCGGGAGTGATATGCGTTGCCACGTGTTGTCCTGATTGATATACCCGACGGGTCGGAACTCGTGCCTTAAACCAGTTCTAACAAAGTCTCGGTCGGTGACGAGCTTCAGCGCCTGGGACTCGTCCCGTAAACAGGTGGCCGTCATCACCGCTACCAACGACTGCCGGCGCGCCTCCATGTGGTGGCCCAACTCGTCCAATCGCTCATCTACTTCATCCTCGTCCAACCCGGCGATGTCGTCGTTGTATTTGCGCCACAGCTCAAGCGAGCTCAACAGCCGCACCCGATAGGCTTTCCGTAACTGTTCGGTCACACCGGGCACCCGACAGATCGCTACCTGCGCCCAAAACTCCCTGTATTGCGATGTCCACACCTCGTGGTACAGCCGGTCAAACATGGCCATCACGTACGGTGGGTGGCGTACGTTGGCCTCGAAGTGCGGCGATCTGAACGCCTCCCGGAGCCAGTTCTGTCTCTCGTTGGACTCGGCAATGACTTCACGGCCCCGGTTGAGCGCCCCCTCGTATAAGAGTCGCCGTTGCGGATGCGCACTGACGGCTCTGAATGTTTGGTTTCTAGAAATAGGCCGGAGCTCGTGGGCGGCGCACAGCGTTTGGTGGTCAGCCTCGGCCAACGGGTCCGTTAGCGGCTTGTATTGAAGTTTTGCTCTGCCTCCCTTTTTCTTTTTCGCCGGCGGGCCCTCCTCTAGCTCCTCCTCTGACTCATCCTCTGTCTCATCCTCTAGCTCTTCCTGTTGACCGCCACCGGCATCGACCCGACCCGAGCCGCTCCCACCGGCAGCTCCCGTGGGTGAGCGCATCATCGCCTCGAGTCGCTGCGAAGGTGTCGGTGAGTGCGCCGCTTGTGATGAGTCGGGTGAGCGCATCATCGCCTCGAGTTGCTGCGAAGGCGTGGGTGAGTTCGGGTCCACCGACGAGTGTGGCGAGTGTGAGGCCGCGGGTGAACGCATCATCGCCTCGAGTCAGCATCGACCCGACCCGAGCCGCTCCCACCGGCAGCTCCCGTGGGTGAGCGCATCATCGCCTCGAGTCGCTGCGAAGGCGTGGGTGAGTTCGGGTCCACCGACGAGTGTGGCGAGTGTGAGGCCGCGGGTGAACGCATCATCGCCTCGAGTCGCTCCGAAGGCGTGGGTGAGTGCCCACCCGAGCCGCTCTCACCGGAAGCTCCTATGTCTGAGTCCGCGTCCATTGTCTCCGTGCAAAAGGTATGGCCGGATAGTAATGTTTGTGTCGATACTAACAGCGGTTTTGTTGTGTTTTTTGTGTTTAAATTTTATTTTATTTTTGATATACTATTTTTTATACAATTTTATTGTTAATTGTGGTAAATTGGTTAGAGATATTGGTAACATATAATAATATAATGATGGTAAAAATGCCAACATTTTTTATTTAAAAAGACAATTAAAAAAACATTTTTAATTAAACATCACTGTAACCATAATTAGAAATGATGTAAGTGGTAGGATAATTACGTTATTAATAATTTTTTTTTAAAAATGTGTGGACCTGTTTTATAAAATTTATTATTTAGTAGATAACGTTTTTAATATTTCCAAATTAAAAGTAATGCACAATTAATACAAAACATTTCATAAAATACTTTTATTGTAGATATTGTCAGAGAAAATAATAACCACTTTTTATGATGTCTTCTCATTACTCACACAATATCAACTCCCGGTGCAAACGGATACTACACTTACGGCACAACACCCTATGGGTGGGACTGAGCGAAATGATAGTCTTCCCAAACCATAAGCGTTTGTGTCACACGAATGCCTTCATTCAGACGGTTCGGGTTTTGGGCATCGATTAGTTGAAAGTGAATGCCGGGCGCGCCCTCACCGGTCAACCCGTCCCGCAATTGCCGCAAATGTTTAATCATTTGTCGCCTATAGTTAGCGTCGGGAGCGTCGACAACACCCAACGGTATGTGAACGACGCCATTCGCCCGCATAAACAGTGCCTGAAAGTGAAGGGGAATAAAGTCCTGGACAGACAGTGCCGGTGCGTTTCCAATCAACTCTCTTTCATTGTCCAAAAACTGGTCCAAAGCGTCCGCATCAATATCCTGGTCATTATGGGGTTCAAGCGGTGGCTCCTCCGCTATATGTGGTGCTGGCGATTGGTGTGCGGGTGAAACCGGTGGTGCGGGCGAGTGTTGTGGTGACGGTGCGGGTGTCGGTGGGCCAACACCCGGTGCTTTGGCCTCTTTTGGTGGAAACGCAAACTCCTGGTTCAACTCGAGCGCCATTTGCTCCAAAGTCCAAATCCAGTTGTCGTACATGTAGTCGTCGTCGGTGCCCAACGGCACCCACCGCTGCCGTTCGCGCAACTGCTCGCCGTAACGCCACACCAGTTCCATATAGTGTTGCAGCTCCAGGGGGTCGGCC
>CAJPIZ010000559.1:0-23000 GCA_905368565.1 Medioppia subpectinata
ATGTAGTGTTTTCAACAAGGTATTTTGTAGTGTTTTCAACAAGGTATTTTGTAGTGTTTTCAACAAGGTAGTTTGTAGTGTTGTCAACAAGGTAAAATGTAATGTTTTCCGGTTTCAATTGTGGCACCACAACCCTTCTCTGATGATACATGTGATCATAATCTCTTGGCGGACGTCTAGTCTGACTGTTGGCCGGGTATGCGGTCATCAATACCACAAATAGTGTCACAACATCTGTACATAAGAAAAACTTGATAAGAGTCATGATTTTATTAAATAACTGTTTAGTTTTCAGTACTCTGTGATCATTAAATTTTTAAATATATTTTTTAAACATTTTTAAACAATGAGTGGTTAGTTTGGTTTTGAATACAAAGACTACTATTGTTTGTGTTTGTTGTTTAAAATTAAATAATTTTATTAATTGCTTGTTTTGTTAGTGAATTTAAAAGTTAAATCATTAATGTTCTATTGCTTTTGCATCTATATAATTGGCTAATTTTCGTACAGGTAATTCCCTGCTAAATATTCACAATAAAATCAAGATGATAATAATTGTAATATTTCGAGAGTTATTAAATTAATTATAGAATTGAATGGTTAAGTTAAATAAATTATAAGTCTATTGAAATGGTCTTGCTTGATTTGTTTTTAACCATTACATAATTGACACACAATTATGTCAAATAAATTAACAATAAATCTAATAATCCATTGTTTATTAATAAATGTTTTAAAAAATGTAAATTAAAAATCTTAGCAACATGTCACACATTAATTGTTTATACAATTGTATGTTATTGTTTGTGTATTTATTTTATGCATCAATTATAACTATAAGTTTATGTAACTTTAATTGTGCTAACAAGTAAGACTATAAAATCTTTTCAATAACTCTTTAAAAATATTGAAAAGTTTAAAAATTGCCCAACATATAACATTGGTAACATACTGTACATGTATTTCTCATTAAAATACACAAAGATATTATATACTATTGTTTTGTATTATTATTAACCTATTGCTCAATAAATTGCTAATTTACCAACAAATAACTATATTATAAGTATTGACTTTTTAAAAATGTAATTGTATTTTATTATCTATCAACTTATATGCATAATCTGTTGCCAATAAGTGTATACAGTATATTGCAAAATAAAATCTAATAGACGAAATAATACAAAATCATGTTATTCAATGTAAAATAAACAGGATTCCATCATGCATCTTTTACAACAAACGTCAAAATCATGTGAAATTGACGCTACATGAATTGGCTAAATTATCATGGTAACAAGGTAAAACATTACACTATACAGATGGTATATAATCTGGGTAATCTTCATTTAACAAGTGTTTTAGCTAAACCTATTTAGATTACTTTAGACAAAATTATTAAATATTATATCACGCAAAATGTTTACAAGCAATAATAAATGCATCGTGCTGACAGTATTGATACTTGCCAGCCTAGTAATGGTGAAGTGTCAGGACAGTAGCGGTGACAGTAGCACTAGTAGTAGTAGTGGTGGTGGCAATGGTGGCAACAGTACGGGTGGTGACGGTTGGAACGGTGGCGATGGTAGCGGCGGTAATGGCGGCAGTGATGGCACCGACACCGCCAGTAGTGGTGGTGGGAGTGAACGGCCTATATTTCCTGGAAGTAGTTAATATTTTAGTAAATGAATTTGTTTACCTTTACAACATTTAGTTGATAACTAATTTATCATTTGGCTTATTATTGTTGTATATTTTTGTATTTTTAATTTTATTATAATAAAGTCTAAACTAAACTGTAATTTATGAATTATTTTTTATATTAATCAAACATTTAATTCTAAACTTAAATCTAATAATACATATTTAAAGTATAATTTTATACAGATTTAATACAAAATTATGTCATATTTAATAAATTATTTAATGAATATATTTTTACAGTTATGTGCTAAAGTAGTTATATAAATCCTATGCGAATTTATCATTAGTTATTATAAATAAAGATTAAGCAATATAAATTACAGAACCTAATAAAACTTTAAAAAAAACTAAAAAAACTTTATATCGTCAGTTTATTACACATTAAATTTAACATGATTGTAATTATTAAATCCTGGTTTGTGCTAATTTTCTATAAAGATATTAGATATTGCTAAATAAATATAGTCAAAATTATTGATTCATTTTAAAACTACTACATTATATTATAATCATTATGTTTTACAAAATTTAATGATATTCTACAAGTAAATTGTTTCCAGCTAGTACTTAAGTAGTGAAAAAAAGCACGCTTTGGGGAAATTTTGCCAAAAATTGTTAAAATTTAACATTTATTTCAAATTTGAACAAAAATTAGACGGAGCTCGGAACTCAAATTTACGGATAAATATTTAACGACTATGAGGTACCCGACGGTAAAATAAAAATTCAAATTTTTCAAAAACTTTTTGAATTATTTGAAATTTTGCACAATTTTCTTAAATAACTAGAAAATTATCAAAGTAAGATTATTGATATTTTAGGATATAATTCTCTCAAAAATTCTAAACTCAACAGTGAAAAAATTTTATAAATATCTCTTATAGTTTAGGAGTTATAGTGATTTGAAAATTTTTTGACAAAACAAAAAGAAAAAAAAGAAAAAAATAGACCAAAATAGTCCAAAGTAGGTATCATATGATACCACTAATTTGATGATTGGACCACTTTGAAATTTTTCTCATAGAGTTAACATTGTAGTCCAGTAGACTTGTATTGAAATTCAATCAAATGTATTCAAATACATGTAAAATGGAATTTTAAGTGTAAATACCCCCTAAATTTGTTAGCCCTATGTATTGAGATGTTTATAAATATGTTAGGTAAAGGACATATTTAGAGACAACACCTAAATCAATGCATTAAATGTATCTATACCCCCTAATATGCCAACCCTTGCACACAAAACTAACCGCACCCGATATTGGCACACAAAACAACACACCCTTCAATTAATTGGAAAATTTCTGACCAAACCCAACTTTTAATGAGATAATAAATAAAATATTAAATTTAATTGTCAAAATACACATGATTAATTGATTATTTGGCAATTAATTGCATTTTTGCAACATATAATCACGATTTCTAACCTTAATTTTTAATTTCACTTTTGGAAAACACCCTTTCACTCGGGTATATAAGCTGAACGATTTCCATAAACAAATCACTTAAATTCATTTGAATTTTATTTGAGTTTAAAAAGCTCTTATCTATTGAAATTGAATATTTCAAATAAATAATACTTTGTATTATATATGGCGAAAACAAGCGTTTCGAGTTTTCTCGATTTAGAGGCTCGAGAGTCCAATAATGGCTCTGACGATGGTTCAGATGACGAGATAGTTTCTGTCTCTAATGATCCCAAACCGTCCGGTAGTAAACGTAAGGCGCCGTCAAAGGCAGCGAAAGCGACTAAAAAGCCAAACAATACAACTTTCACTGAAGACGGCGCAATACGTGTTGAAGTGCCGGAGCAAAAGAAATGGAGCGACCAGCCGTTATCACCAAAATTTCAAATCGGTTTGCATTATTTATTATAACTTTAACATATATTTTATAGTTTTATTTAAAGGAAATACTGGAATGGGATTGAGAGGCAATACACTGGTTTTGTATAAGTACTTGCAAGACGGGAAACCTAATCCTGGCTTTAGTTTCTGTGTTGGACAGGACTATGTGCCTAAATTTTATGAGACTTTGTCTCTTATGTTAACCGAGCGAAAGCTCGTTCAAAAATATAAAAAATAATTGTTTTAATTTGGATTATATTAAACTGCTTTTATATGGACATTGATTTTGATTGAATATTATAAACTTATACATTAAATTGTTGTATTTTAAAAATTACTCAATAAAACTTATTTTGCATTTAAAACAATGATTATTTTATTTAAAAATTTTGATTGAAATTTTTGTGTTATGAATTAGTTTTCAAAATTAATTAAATTTGATTTGTCAATTATTATAAATTTTTATACTTATAATAAATCGCTGGCCAGGATTTATTATAATTTGTTCAATATTGTCAATTTTTATATTATATTTAATTATTATTTTATATTCTAATCAAAATTTTTCAATTGTATTAATTTTCAATAGTTGTAATAAATTACTGGCCAGAATTTATTATAATTGTTTATTTATTTGAAATTTATTTCGCTTTTAAATAATATTTAATATTTCATTATTGAATTATATTTAATATTTTATTATTGAATTATATTTAATATTTTATTATTGAATTATATTTAATATTTTATTAGTAAATTATATTTAATATTTCATTTAACATTATATTGTATGTATTAAATTCAAATACTTGTAATAAATTTATGGTCATGATTTATTATGATTTGGTAAATATTTTCAATTTATATATTATATCTTATTTTTATTTTATAATTCGTGTAATAAATGGCTGGCCAGCATTTATTATAATTGTTCACATATTGTCAATTAATATATTATATTTGATTATTATTTTATATTTAGATTAAAATGTTATCAATAATTATTATCAAAAGTTATAATAAATTAGTGGCCAGGATTTATTATAATTGTTTAAATTAAATTTTTATTAAGATTTGTTTGTCTTATTTTTAATTTTAATAATTAAATTGATTGTAATTAAGTAAATATTTTTGGATTATATCTTATTTTATATTATTTAATAGATCATCAATAATGTGACCATTTATATAATTTAAAATTTTTAATGAAGTTCATTTTAAAATCTATTAATTTAAAATCTATTTTATAAATATTAATAAGTATTATTAATAATATTAAGTAAAATATATTAATATGTATTTAATTTGATTTCAATTTATTGAATTATTTTTTAAAAACAATTATTAATTTTTAAACCAAGTGTATTTTGTAAATTAAATATAATATTTTATTATATGTTTTACAATTTATATTGTTAAATATTTCATATTTTATTTTATATTTAGGTTCTGAAACACGAGGTTACTTTCACATTGATGAAGTTGATTGGGCAATGCTTGATTACAATCTCAAACTGTGGCGCAAAACCCACCCAAATTGTAAACTCATTGATATTATGATTGATTTGGTTAATTATATCAAAAATAAATCAATGAGAGGAAAATATAGAAAATGTGTTATAAGTCCTGTTAAATCCTTTACGGTTTGTTAAATTTACCTATTATAATTGTAATAACAATAATGATATATTAATTATTTTTCAGTCAATCGTATAGACATTTGCTATAGATCAGCAATTGGAGCCCCTTATATTGCACCGGATAATGGACTAATCTTTACCGACGATTTTGTATTAATCAATGATTTAATCTATAAATTATTTATAAACACTATTAATCTCAAGTAATATTTTTGTTTTAATCAACAATTTAATGTATAAATTTTATAAATACTTTTAATTTTAAATAAAATTTTTATTGCATTTAAACATTGAAATTTATTTAATAACATAAGCAATCATTTTTTGCATTTTGGATTAATTCCAAAAGAAATGGTTTTGTTTTAGAATATATATAAGTTTTTACAAAACTTGTTGAATTAATTAAAGTTAGATTATCATATTGTAATGTCATATTGACATTTGGCAATTTGCCAATAGAGGCGTTGAATGAAATCAAATTATGAATTGTTAAATAACAATTATCAATCTCCTGTTTCAAAACATAATCAATCTCATTCCGGTTAATACATATATCAATCATTTGACTGATATATTTAGTAAAATATATTAAATTAATTAATGATATACTAAATAATATTATAACTAATATTTTAGTAATTGGATTAATTTTACTATTATTATTATCCATTATTATAGGAGCATCAATGGCGAAAACTTCAGGAATCCCTATGCCAAAAACTTTTGATTGTAGAATTCGTGGATGCAACAAAATTTTTTATGGATTACACCAATTACTTCGACATGAAAGACAGTTTCACGAACATCAAATAATTCCAACAAACTTTAATATTCAAAGTAAATTTAATTGTAAATATTGTTCACGACAGTGTGATTGTTTAATGACTTTACGTAACCATTTACGTTATTGTTTGAAATTTAAACCACCATATCGTTGTTTTATTTGTGAGTGCAATTATTTTTCAAAAGATGTATGCATACGTCACATTGAACATGAAATGAAACAGATTGGCAAAGGATTAATAACACGATTGCCTAAATTACCAAGAAATTCAAACTTTAAATTATCGCGATCTTCTCTCAGTGCTAACCTTCAACAGTATGAGTTATTTCCTGACGGCTCATACGATAACATTGAGTTATTTTTAATTAAAATTAAAAATAATGCTAATGTGTTATTGAATAATATTGTGAAAACATTACCTTCATTCAAAGTGCAATTCTGTCTTCAAATTACATTTACTCGATCTGCAGGTAAACAAGTTTTATATACAATTGCTTATATGTGTAGCCTAAATAACATTTATAATTCAAGTATTAAGTTAGATGATTTTTATGATAATATAATAAATTATTTAGATAATAGAATCCAAACTTTTGAAGCTGCAGGAAGTGGTTGGAGAATCTATGAAATAGATAGGCTGGATTTAAGAATTTCTATATATAACCCTCAATCTGGTGGTTGTTTAACTAGAAAATCATTACCGGCTAAAATATTAAATAAACACGCCCTTGTATCAATTAATTCAAATGATAACAAATGCTTTTTATATTGTGTGTTAGCTTTTATTGCTAACAATAAAAATCAGTTTAGAAAATGCCCTTGTAATAAAGTTGCCAAAAAATGTTTAATTCATAAATTATCAGATATAAAATTGCAAAATATATCTGCTTTAAAAAAATTTTTACCTTATATTGATATTTCAAAATTAGAATTTCCTGTTGATTTAAAAATGATTAAAAAGTTTGAATCAATGAATATTAAGCTAATTAAATCAAAATACAATGTTTATACATATGAAGAATTAGATAAATGCAATGAAACACTTGTTCCTATATATATTTCTAAATTAGATGCAAAAAACACAATAAATTTGTTGTTATTTGAAAATCACTTTTATTTTATCAAAAACTTTAATAGACTAGTAGGTAGTAATTACAGTTCATTCAGAAAGTTTTGTGTTAATTGTCTAACAGGTTTTAAAACTGAATTAAATTTAAAAGAACACTATGAATTTTGTAAGCTTTTTAAACCTAGCAGAATTGAAATGCCTCAAAAATATTTATATTTTAAAGAAATTAAATATATTTATAAATATCCATTTGTAATGTTTGCTGATTTCGAATCAATATTAGTAAAAGATAAAGTTTATATAAGTCAGAAAACAAAACAACTTCAAAAACATGAGCCTTCAGGTTATTCTCTTATTGTAATTGAAAATGAATCAAATATTTATTATTCAAACTATTATAGAGGATCTGATTGTATTAAGAAATTTTTAAAAGATATTCAACAAATATCTGAAAAAATTAAAGAAGAACATTTATTATTGAATAAACCTATGATTGAACTCACTCAAGAAGAGAGAATTACTCATGAAAACGCAATTAAGTGTTTTATTTGTAATAAAAACTTTAGAGAACATGAATTAAAAGTTATGGATCATGACCATAGAACAGGTTTTTATAGAGGTGCAGCTCATTGGAACTGTAATATCGAATTCCAAATTCCGAAAAAAATTCCACTATTTTTTCATAATCTTAAAAATTACGATAGTCATTTTATTATTAAAAATTTAGATAGTAAACAATTTGGTAAATGCTATATTATTCCTCAAAGTATTGAAAAATTTATTTCATTTTGCTTAGATGACATTCAGTTATTGGATTCGTTTGCATTTCTAAGTAGTAGTTTAGATACATTAGTTGATAACCTTAGAAATTCAGATTATGATTTTCCTATAACCACTGCAGTTTTTAAAAACCGAGTAACTAATTTTAATGATTACAAGCACTTATTATTGCAAAAAAGTTTTTATCCATATGAATATATGGATGATTTTAATAAATTTAATGAAACACAACTACCAAAGAGAAGTGAATTTTATTCTCAATTGACATTGAAAACAATATCGCGAGAAGAATATGCATTTGCACAAAATGTATGGAAAACATTTAAGATTAAAACACTTGGAGAATATCAAGAATTTTATTGTCTTCTCGATACAACATTATTAGATGATGTGTTTCAAAGTTTTCGGCGATCAATTTATCACCATTATCAATTAGACCCATGTCATTTTTTTAGTATACCGGGTTTAGCATGGAGTGCTGCACTCAAATATACAAACGTTCGAATTGATTTATTAACCGACATTGATCAACATATGTTCATTGAAAGAGGAATAAAAGGCGGAATATGTGGAGTAATGAAGAGATTCTCAACTGCAAATAACCCACAATGTATTAATTATGACGATACTAAACGTACAAAATATATATGTCATTACGATGTTAACAAGTAAGTAGATATGTTCCAAAAATATTATATTATATTTCTGGCACACCCCTACTTATAGTTTATACGGCTGGGCAATGTCTAAAAAACTACCGTTGCGTGATTACTTTTGGGAAGACCGTGATATCATTGACAAAATCAATTGGAATACAATTAACATATGTGGCGATATTGGATATATTTTGGAATGTGATTTGGAATATCCAGACGAATTACACGACCTGCATGCTGACTATCCTTTGGCACCAGAAAAAGGAAAAGTTTTACATGAAGAATTGAGTGAATATCAAATTAATAAGTTAGAATATTTAAATGAATTTGGATACAAAAGACATCCTATAGATAAATTAATGTTAACACTTAAAGACAAAACTAATTATATTATTCATTTTGCTAATTTAAAATTATATTTAAAATTAGGTTTGAAATTAAAAAAAGTCCATAAAGCTTTAAGGTTTTATCAATCAGATTTTTTAAAACCTTATATATTATTCAATACTGAATTACGAAAACAATCTAAATCTGATTTTGAAAAGGATTTATTTAAATTATTGAATAATGCAGTTTTCGGAAAATCAATTGAAGATAAAAGAAAACATATGGATATTAAAATGAGTTTTAAAGAAAAGCATTGTATTAAATGGTCAAGTAAATTAAATTTTGAAAGTTTTAACATAATTAATAATGAATGTGCTCTTATAAAATTAACAAAATCAAAAATAAAATTAGACAAACCAATAGCAATTGGGTTTACAGTGTTAGAACTTTCCAAAAATTTAATGTATGACTACCATTATAATATTTTTAAAAATTATTATAAAAACAACATAAAATTATTGTACACTGATACTGATTCTTTCATTTATGAAATATATACTGATAATTATTTAGGAGAATTAGGTACTAAATTCAAAGATATCATGGATTTTTCTAATTATTCTAAAAATCATGAATTATTTGATGAAACACATAAAAAAGAATTAGGATATTTAAAAGCTGAATATGGTGATTTATATGTAAATCAATTTGTTGGTATAAAATCTAAACTATATTCAATTTTATATGATGAGAAACAAGAAAAAAATGTTGCTAAAGGCTTACAAAAAGCTGTGCTAAAAAAATACATAACACATAAACACTATGTTGATGTCATTCATAACAATTTAATATATAATACTAAAATGCAAAGAATTCAAAGTTTTAATCATTCTGTAAAAACAATACAATTACACAAACAAATATTTACACCAATTGATGATAAACGTTATATTCATAATGATGGTATAAATACTATACCATTTGGTCATTACTGTATAAAACCATAATCTCAATAAAATTATAATTATTAATATAACAAATTACAATAATTTTTATTTATATTTGCATATATTTTTAACGCTTTGTTATAGTACAAAACAAATGTAATAAAATTTAATTTGATTATACTATATTGATATTTAGTTCCAGCAATGAAGAGAAAACGAGGACGACCACCAACATCGCGCACCAAAGATGAACAGAAAAAGTTTATACTAAAAATTAATGGATTAGCAGTAAAACGTTATATTGCTCGACAAAATCAAATTCGATCATCAAATGAGCAAAAACTAATGAATGAATTAAAATGTAATATTGAGTTAAAAGCTAAAATTCTTAGTCTAGAAAGTGAAATACATCATGTTAGACAAAAATTATTAAAGCAAAGATTTATTGAAAAATTTTATTAATTTTTTTGTAATTTTACAAATAATTTGTTTATAATTTTATCGTTTATATTTTTATTTTTAACAAAAAATTTTAATATTTTATGTAATGAAAAATTTCTTGATCGCATATATAAATAAAATAAACAATATTTTCCACAATTATCTGAAAAATTATTTTGTAATGGTATGGAATTATAAATATATTTAGTACCAATTTGTTTTATAAACTTATATATTTCCTTATTTATCGGTTTAAATCCAAGTGAATCGAAATATTCAACTGAACCAATTCGTGGTACATATATCGCAATCCAATGTTCACCTGGTTTTGATGAGTCATCGGTATTGACAATAAATCCAAATGGTTTATCAATTGAATGCAATGGTAATTTATCAATAGCGTAAACACCACAAAACACTTTGGATGCAAACTTATCAGTTTTTAAAAATTTAATTAACTCAAATGTATTCATTTTATGAATAATCTACGGTGACATTTCTGTTCTCATCAATTTCAATAACATTATCAAACTTAGCATAGCAAATTAATTTTATAGCTTCTGTTAAATTAGCTCTAAATTTTACTTCAATATTTAAAAATCCTTCTTTTGGTAGATTTATATAGTCATTTTCTTGTGGATTTTCAAAATCACTATTAAAATTAAAAGCATACAAATTCATTCCTTTTTCGAAATTTGTATAACTAATTAGCGGTTGAGTATCAGCTTTAATAGCTCCAATATTTAACAACAAATCATGATATTCTCTACTGTAACTTAAACTAGTGGCTCTATAATCTGGTTCATATGGAGTTTTAGGATATGATTCTCCGTTTATGTTTACCGATAAAAATGTTAAATCAAAATGTTTAAAATGAAATGGATTTAAAGTGTAGGATCCAGAATACGCATTGTTGCTAACAAATCCAATAATTAATTTGCATGGCATTTGACCCATTATAACATTATCTAATACAAATGTAGATTGATTTTGTGGGAGATTTAATACTTTAACAATTGATCGTTTAATTGGATATATTGCTTTGGTAATATGTAGAGCTCTAGCATGAGCAGTAAGAATTTGTGGAGATGGTTTAACTTTACGAGTAAATATTGACATTTCAGTCAAATGTAATTTTGGTTCAATGGCGGCAACAGCACCAGCTGCTGCTGTGCCTATTAGACAAAATTTATCTGGAGCTCTTGTAAAAATTAAATGAAGTGGAACTCCATTTAACATTAATTTATCTGTATTAAAAATTGAGCCATGAATTGAACCATAAAGCGAAAATGGTCTACTTAGTTTAAAATTTGCTGATAAATTTGTATCTATAACGTCAAAAGCTGTTGGTTCATAAAACCCTGCAGATTTTAAATATGTTTTCAAAGCGTCAGCTGTTTGTTGAGTTAAGGTTTCGATAATTGATAAATAGTTATAGGTTTTAGATGCTTGACTCACTAAAGATCCTATTAAATATACAGATAATTGATCAAATATTGTGTTTAAACCATAATTTACTAATGAGAATTTGTCATCTTCAGCTGCTGTATAACTGGTTCCATCTTGTTGAGTTAATTTTCCTTTAATCCACAAAAATGTATTTTGTGTATCAAGATATTCATCTGCAGCAGTTGGTATTTCAAATTCAATAGTTTGAGATCCATTTATTGCAGTTGTCGGTCGGTATTGTATTAATTGAGAACTATCAATACTTTTTTGAAATGAAATGTTTTTGAATAAATCCAATTCTGATTTCATAATTTCATTAGCCATAATTATATGTTAAAGATATCCGTATTTATAGATTTTTTCTTTTGTCGCTTTCGGTTCACTTTATTCTTTGAACGTTGTTTGGATTTTGGTTTTTTAGATTTAGACTTTTTAGATGATTTTAATAGTTGTCTTTTATGTTGTTTTATTTTGAGTTTTGGTTTTTTTCGTTGACCACTACCAGTTTGATCAATTTTGTCAGCTAAATCACGCAATACTGCAGCACCTCTTTTACGAACAATTGTTTTAAATATTGGTTTTCCAGCTGGAATCTTTTTATAATCCTTTACACTTTCAATAGCTTGTTTAACTAAATATTTTAATGCAGGAACTGCAAATCGTTTAGCATTTGACACAAATCTTCCTTTCCCTCGTTGATTTGAAAATATTTTTTCACTATTATTAATTTGATTTAAATAATATGAATTATAATCACTGTAAAGTTTTAAACAAACCATCGTAACAATATAAAATGCATTATATATACTCCAAAGGTCTTATCGACAAATAAGCTGATAGATCTTTTCCTGTCATATATAACTGTTCACCGTTAATATTGCATAAATACAAATTGATTGAATCATGTTCTTGTACACGTAATGGGATGTAAATTACATTTTCAAAATGACATTTATTATTTTGGTCCACATTCCGATAAATCATTCGTAATATATTTGATTGTTTTTCATTAATATAGGTTTCTCTAACAATATCACAATACACAAAAATATGTTTTTCATTCAACGGGATTTTAGGTAAATTTTCAGGAGTTCTAGATCTATAATAATACTTAGGGTGCCTTATGTCACCTTTGAAATAAGTTGATGCTCTGCCTTTCCATTCATTATTTACATCATTTACATGTCCAGACTGTTTTGCTATAATAGGATCTACATCCCAATTGAAGCCTAACATTTTATGTAAATCTTTACCAAAATTTAAGAAAAATATTAATGCCAAATCAGAGCGAACACCAACATCAGGATATGCATTTGCTTTTTTCCATTTGATTTTTATTCCACCAGCGTGATAATGAAATTTATTTGTATGATTATCAAACCAAAATGTCATCGGAATAAATAATTTTTCATCATTTTTTAACACATCAGGATATTTAACATTGATTAGTTTTCGTGATAATTTATGTATATCATTAATAACTTCTCTAACTCGTTTGACAATTTTGTCTATTGTCAATTCTTCAACTGAAATTCCAAGTTCATAAATTTGGTACCGTAATCTTCTTCCTTCAAATTCTTTATAATTATCTGGATCAACGTCTGTAGTTGTAGTCTTAGAAACAATTTCAGCATCTGTCCAATCAGTTTGAGATTGCTTTAAAAATATAATGTCTCCATATATTTTTAAATCTGTCATTTCATTCACATTGTCTTTCGATAAGAATTTAGGTAAATTAATTTCTACTAAACCACATTCCATTCGTTTGTTATATTCAATTGGTTTGTTAAATTGTACATTTATATTGGCAACATTTGTTGAATCAATTTTTTTCAACAAATAAGTTTCAATGTCATGGTGATATTCATTTGGATCCATTTTGATTAAATAAAATGATTTCCACAATATAATAAAACGTTATGTAAAATTAAAGCACAATTGTAATCAAACATGAGAATTTATTTAATAATATAATTAAAATATTATTTTAAAAACATTTTAATAAATATATTCACAGTTTTAACATTTCTTTGCCGTAATATGAACCTCTTAATAAAATTCCTTTCCTATCTTTTACTTTATATTTATAATATGGTGATGTATATAATACTTTATGAATAAAAAATATTTCATTTGAAAAGTTAGGAAAATATCCTTTATCAAACGCTCCTCGTAATAAAATTAACCTAACTCTATCATTTACGTGAAATTTTTGTTTTTCAATTGAAATTCTAAGTTTATATAGATTTCTATAAACATTTGTTTCATTGGATTTTGTTACATCAATTGGTTTATATTTAGTCCTGCTATGAATTGAATTATTATATCCATTTATCACTTTTGACAAAACATCAATGAATCGGTTTGAGTTTGTATAAGTCATATACTTATGTAATCTTTCTTTGATAGTTCTATTCCATCGTTCAACCAATGAAGCTTTTGATCCATCTTTTAAAATTAAATGACGAATATTTCTCCATTTTAAATATTTTTTTAATGAATAATTAGTAAATTCTTTTCCAGCATCTGTTGTTAATATTAGCGGTTTTCGTTTTGTCTCATTAAACACTTTCAGAAATGCTTTTTTAACACTATCTTTAGTTTTGTTGTATAACGGAATAGACCAACCATATTTTGATAATGTATCAATAATCATTAACAAATATCTGAAACCATCATTTAAATCTGCGTCAATAATTTCAACCAAATCCGCTTGCCAGTTATCATCAATATGTCTTGAGACGATCGGATTTCTTTTAAAATTAAATGAAGGATATCGATGAACACTGTACGTTTTTTGTTTCAATAACCAATTTAAAATATATTTATATTTAATATTATATTTTTTACGTTTTAATAAATTATAAAGTTTATAAGCACCAGTAAATGAATCAGGTGAATTGATATCATAATAATATTTATTTAATAAATTATCTATATTCAGTCCACGAGTCTTCATATTCATCGCTATCACTAGCAAATGCTACTTCTGCGATATCGTCTTTTCGTTTCTTTGTTTTATGTTTTGTTGATTCACCAGTACTAGATAATGTAGGTGGAGCGTTTTGTAGTCGTTTTCGCTTTGTTGGTGCTGAAGGTTTAGTTTGAATTACATTTTGTTGTGGTGTACGAATATTTGGTTTTTTTGTAATTCTTTTAGCTTTTCTTATTGTTCTTTTAATAGGAATTTTAGATGATATTTGTAATTGTTTAATACCATTGGTATATGTATCTTCTGCGTATTGCTTTTTGTATATCAAATATTTTCGTAGCGCATCTTTATATAATTTTGATTTAATATTGTCATCGATATCTTGATCTAATATATTTCTGATTTCGTTATCCAAATCATTCATACGTTTAATTGTTGTTGGAGTTTGCAGTTTTGTCATATTAAATATATCATCTTGTTTACGATCAAGTATATTGTCATCTTTAACAATTCTCATTTTTTTAAAACTAGTCATTTTTATTATGTTTTTTGAAAATATCGTATAAAATATTTGATATTAAATTTAATGCTGGAGGTATTAAATAGTTCAATAGTTGTCCACCTTTTTGATTCAATAATTTTCGTCGCCGCTTTACAGTAGATTTTTTAGTTAATAAACGAAGAATATGTTTATATTTTGATAACTTTTCAAAATCACAAGTTTTTAATGGTATATTTCCTTGAATACAATTTTGTGCAATTTCAGATATTGCATTTATCACACAATCTCTTGCACTTTTAATTAGTTTATGTTTTTGAAAATTGTTTTTAACTGATGATAATTTTGTTAATTCTTTTGAACAACTCAGAACTGAATTAAATTTCAGATATTTTAATGTAGACGTATTGGTCTTCATTTGGAAAAATACCTGTTCGGACTCTCATTAAACTGGAAGTGTTTTGATCAAAATCTAAAAATAAATAACTAAATGGTTGATCTTTTGTTGCATCTTTATACGAATCAAATATATATTTAGTATTAACTCCATCTATCTGTGAACTTAGTGTTTTAATTGGTCTGGTTTCTCTTGGATTAGCCATCAAAGTAATATATGTTGAATTGGATGAAATATCTCGTATATATTTACTTTTTGGAAATAAATTTTGAAGCAATAAAATTACTGTAATATTTTTATGATGAGATAGTTTGGTAAATAAATCACTTATTAAAATATCATTAGTCATTTTATGCATATTATCATCAATAATTATTAAATTATTTTTAGACGAATCTAATCCAGAGATAATAGATTTATCCAATGAAAACATTTTGTTAAGACGTATTCCATGAATTGAATTAAAAACTGGAAAACCTTGACCTGAGCAGTAAATTATTGTATCGAAATAAAACCCAAATAACTCGTTCATATGATGAAGTAGTTTCTCGACAAAAGTTGTTTTGCCAGAACCAGATGGTCCATAAATGATAAATCTTCTTGGATGTTTTAAACTTAAATCGTATGATTCATCCATAGTGTTTTTATAATGTTAAATAAAACACTACGATTTTAATAAATCAATTCTATTCGCGAACACAATTTTAGAATACTATTTAAAATCAATTCAATTGGATAAAATATATACAACTAATAATCCATAAAAATTTGTATATATAGAAACACAATTACAAATCAGTAACATTATTTCAAGTATGGCAGCTTTAAATGTCTCATTCGATGATATTAGAATAATATTGTGTGTTCAGGGTTATACGTTAGACTACAAATTTATATTAAGAGAAATCGGATTTTGGTGCAATGGTATAAGTGGTTCTATTCCTTTTAATTGTAGGATTAATAGAAATCAAATTGACACCAAAAACCAGCGAACAATTTTTGCTTGTGAAGAAGAAATTAATGGAATTAAATTGAAGAATCATTTTGAACATGGATTAGCTCACAGCGAAATAAAACCTGTCCTGAGAGCTCTATATCATCTATCTGACAACTCAAAAGCAAAATACATCGGGATTTGTCGCGACGATAATATAAATGGTTTATTGTTTAGTGCTGGTTTGGGAAATTACGCTTTTGATTTAGATAATTTATCTGAATTTAAAAATACATCTGAAACATGTCCTTCAAATAAAGATTTACAATTCATATTAACTAAAGATCCAAGTAAATATACAATTTGTAAACTTCATGATCGATTACGCAACAATATGCCACCAATATGTGCTAAAGTTAAAGCAGAATTTCTTGCAGAATTTTGTAAAACATATAATCCACAATTCAATGAAGAACTCAATCAATTTATATCACAAGCAATAATATAATTATTCTAATATGTAATTAATATATTGTCAATTTACATATTGATTATATTTAATAAATTTACTTTTTTTTTGTTATTTATTTGTCTTATTTGTCTTAATTGAATGATAAATTATGTCAAGGTTATAAATTATAATCTATGTCAAGAGCAATAATAGGAGGAGCTTAATTATAAGTATAAATACAACTTTGAATTCAAATTAATGTATTTAAAATGTCTGAATTAAAGAGAGGTTATCTTTCTTTAAATAATTTATATGAAAGTAAACAAGTTCGTGAACTTGTCTATGAGATATTATCAACACAATTTGACGAGACATTTTCTAGAGTTATGGAAGAAGTAAAACTTAACCACTCTGATATTATTAAAAAGGCGATCGAAAATCGGACCGATATTAAAGAACTTGTAATACAGTATGGATATAAGTTTGAATCGATTGATCATTTGAATAAAATATTGGTTGAATTGGACAAAAAGGCAGTCGAGCTATTTGAGAACGGGATTGACACTGTCAATTAAGGTAAATAAATATTAAATTTAAACAAAATTAATTATTTTAATTATTACAGATTAACGAAATAAATCAAATTGAAAAAATCATTTTATAATATAAATTTTTATTATCAATTTAAAAATTACATGTACTTTCAATTTTTTAAATCAAAATAAAATATTTATGGAACATATACTTTAGATATTCCATTAATTTTTGCTCTACATATTGGGCAATGATTATTTCTTTTTAATATTTGTTTTCCACAATATTCACAGCATACGAGATGTCCACATGGAAGGTAAACTATATTCATTTGTTGAATTGAACATATTTTACATAGCAAACGATCATTTTCATTATCAGAAGGTTTAATTTGTGGTATTGGTCCTTTTATAAAATTTTTATAATCAACAATTCCGTATTCATTTTTTTCAGTATTGTTGTGAAATTTTAAATTATATCGATACAATTTTTCAAATATGTCATAATTATTAAACTTTTTATTATCACGGTCATATTTTAGATTTTCATTTAAATTGCCAAAAACATTTTGCATATAAAATGAACATTTTAAAAATGAATATTTTAAATGTTCTTCTTTTGGATCATCATCTCGTAGCCAATTTGACAGAACTAATCCACAATATACACATTCTACTTGATCTCCTTCTTGCAAATAAAAAAATCCTTCTCTTGAAATTTTATCAACAGGAAGAGAAAACTTTTCAAACGAATTATCAAAAGTCATTAATCTGTTCTTTTCACATTTCATTAAACGTATAAATGAAACCATCCATTCATTACGAGTTAGATGAATAAAATCATGATAAGGTGCTGGTTGTATTATTTCTTTGCGAAATTCACTATATTTTTTAGATAATACATTCATGTATTTTTGTTCCATTTTACTACTTAATCCATATTTACTAAGTTGCTATTTATATTTATATTCTTTTTTTGATCATGCGTTGTTAAGACTATTTGGTTAATGTGATTCTATTTTACTAAGTAAAAATTATTTTAAATTTCAAAACAAACTATAAAAGCCATTTTCAAAATTTTTTACTAATCAATTTATAATTCATCACAGATTATTTTCTTGAATAAATTTGAGTAAATTATTAAAGTTAGACTATTAAGATTTCAGTCCAGGGACTGAAATCCTAATAGTCTAACTTTAATAATTTACGAGATATTTAAGAAAAATGTGCAAAATTTCAAATAACTCAAAAAGTTTTACAACATTTTGAAATTTTATTTCACCGGCGGGTACCCCTATGTCACCAAATATTTATCCGTAAATTTGAAATCTGAGCTCCGTCTAATTTTTGTTCAAATCTGAAATAGTTTTTAAATTTTGACAATTTTTGGACAAATTTCCCCAAAGCGTGCTTTTTTTCACTATTTAACTATTTAACTATTATTTAATAATTTTATATTGCTTTAATCTCATGTTTATAAATGTAAATAAGTTTAATAAAAATAATATTATTTTAACTTTTTTAGATAATAAATTATAATACAATTTCAATTAATAAAATTAGCCGTATTTATTGTCATGCAAATTGTTTATAAAAGATCACAACTGACTAGTTTATGTGTTGATAAAATTATTTAATCATTATTCAATAACTAAATAATAACACTAAAGAACTGATAAAACAAAAGTTAATAACAGAGTAATTATGATTGCTCAATCTAATAAGTGTATTTATAGTTAATTCGAAAGAAGTTTAACTATTGTCAGATACTTTTGGCTGGCTTGAATTATGGCAGGTTATGCAAATTTGCTGATATTAATTGATTAGAAATTGTTTAAATTTAAATATGAGTTAAATTCAATTGCACTTTAAATATACTTATCACTGACTATTAAAAGCAACAGCATTTAAATTGATTAAATGGCAAAATCAAATTTACTAAATGTGTTTATCGGTAATGCTTACTTTCATTTAGTTCTGAGATATAGTGTATATATTCATTTGTACACACTGTGTCATATATTCTTTATGGTTACATATTTGCATTGAAAAGTATTACAAGATTATACTATCTTAAATAATATGTGTAGATCAAAAATTTGTCGACCAATTTTTTACATCTTGAATGTATTCAATCAATTAGTATTGGATTTTTCCAAAATTTGTGGAATTTAATCTAGAAAATTTTAACTTATTCAAAGAATGCACATTTTTGTTAATTATTCAATAAAATTTAATAGAAAAATTAACATAATAATAGAACTACAGAAAAAATATGATTATAGAAAATTAAATATTATAATGAATTAACAAATTATATATTATGATTAATCTACAGAATTAGTATTATCCTACTACCTTTACAATTTCTAGAAATAGATTAAGTCACTAATTCTTTATCTACTTTTGTAATGCTTTTTAATGCATTTGAAATCATGAGATATATACGACACATTGTGTATAATGATTAATTGTCTAAACATTTGCCAAATAAAACTTCTCCCGAACCAATATTTCTATGATAAAATATAAACCACGAAGAACTATAATCATTTACAATTACTTGAATATTAATTATTTACCAGACCAGCATAGCATTTAATGTTTAAACATATCCATTCGAGTAAAATGGAATATAAAATAACACTAAAACAGCCGTTGCTTTGCCAACATTGTTTTTATTATTATACAAAAATAATAAAACAAGGAATAAATGATAATAAAGTAGTGTTTAATAAATAGTATGGTGGAGTCTAGCCAAATCCAACGTCGTTCGAGTTAAAACGATTCCAGATAATTTCCGATTTGTCACGAACTCCAAGATCGATGAGAGTGTCGTCGTCGTAAATTGTTTTGTCATTATATGCCAACTCTACTACACCCGGTTTTAGTTTATGCTTGACATCCATCTCATCTCTCACGTCTTTTATCGTAGCGCTCTTTTTGATTTTCAACTTGAAAGTGTTATATCGATCGTTTACGGTAATATCTATCGGTGAACTAATATGAGATAATAAAGGTGTTTATCAAGATTATATCACTGTTGTTCAAACATAGAATTAATTTCAAAATTGCTAGGTGTCTTTTAGTTACAAGCAAATAATAATTTGTTACATACTGATCATTGTTGTCAGCCCTTTTCTTCAAATTAATTGTTTCCGCTTTACGAACACCATGATGTTCCAGTGTGTTTGCATCTAACATGTGACTGCCTTGGAAATTCAACCGTTGTTTATTGACTGGAATACCTTGTTCTTTATTAATTTTCTTTTTAAGTTCGATAGTTTTAGCGTTTTTGTCGATCATCACAACAAATGATTTATCAGCCATTTTTATGGTGAGCTTTAGCCTACCACTAACATTGGACAATTAAATTTTAATCATAAATTACATATATATTATTTGATTTTAGCGAGTGATAAGCCATAGTACTACGCTATTTTTACCCACAATTTAAAATGAAAAATGTAATTTATAGGATCTCGACGCTACCTCACCCCCTATGAAGCTTTTTCCATTGTCATAACATAGGCTAATGTTATCTTATGAGTAATGTTAATCCTATGGAAAATGTTTCCTATGAGAAATTGAAATATTAAAGGAAAGGGTTGTCTTTCACCATGTTAATGCTATGGGACTAATATTAAGTCTGTGGGAGAATGCATTAACATGGGTTTCTATAGGATTATAGCTTAAGTCTATAACATAAAGTTAACATGGATAAGCTAATACTCGTATTCAAAGTCAAAATTGAGTTTGAATTTGAGTTGAAACTATTAAATTTTTTTAAATTGGTTTAGAAATTGAGTTGGAACTCAGACTTTATTTTGTATTCATAAATGAAATGTTAAAAGTTGGATCTCTATTGTTGCGCATATTGTAAACGCATTTGCTATAACATCAGTGCGCGAGTCCTGAACCCTGTTTGGTAGGTTGTGTTACTATTGACTGTACTTTATCTTAATGTTATACTAGTATGTCAACTTTTCAGGGTAGAGTCTGATAAATATGGGACTCTATTATTAAGAGTTCCAACTCTTGGAGTTGTTGTTTATAAATGAGAATTGAAACTTTTCTAAATATAGAGAATGAGTTGGTGCTCGATTTTACGTCTGTCAATACCCCTATAAGTCTATGGGATTAATGCTAATTTTACGGACACAGCTAATCCTATGCATCACCCAAATTGTGGTTAATCTATGGTATCGCTGTGTGATCCTTTTTTATAAATAACAAATATTAATTATACTTAATATAATACAAATATTTAGTTCAAGGTAATGATTGTTATAATTATTTTTACATACTCTTTCAACATAACATCGGCTCCTTTATGTATCTTATAAAAGCTGATCTTTTTGTCATTAGCTAGTAATTTTTCTTCAAAAATCAACGTTTGATATCTGATAGGTATTTCCGGTTTGATAAATTCGACAATTTTTTGTTTCAACTGATATATAGTATTGGTATTTTTCATTATCAACATTTGGAATCCTCCGCCCGGTTTGTTAATCATGATGCCAAGCTTACCACTAAAACACGATAATTAAATGTGCATTATGCATCACAATTATATGATTGTTGTATTAACACGTGACATTATATAATACGTGTAATGTTAATAAACAATTAATGTATTAAGGTTACCATAATGATAATAAACAGACACTGTACAATACTGTTGGAAATATTTCGATATTTAAAACATTTATCACTGTATATAGATGTTAAGTTTTCTAAAATCACATAATGATATTAAAGTAATAAAAACTAATTGAATTGGAAGAAATAAAACAAAATTAAATGTATTAATGCATTTCTATGAGGGATTCAAAATTAAAATAAACTTGGTCGATTTAAAGAAACATTATACTAAATTATTTAGAATAAAGTATAACTTGATATGTATGTGAATTTGTCCCGTAAACAATACGTTAATGCATTAAAGTACTTAATTTTAGTTTATTTCCTACAATTCAATTAATTTTAATGTCAGAAATATTTTATTCACATACAGTATATTTATATAAAATATTTTAATACAAATTGATAACAACAAAATTAATTTTAATTTAAAATAATTTGTTTAAAATCAAGAGTAATAAATGCAGTAAGTAGGTTGTTAAATAACAGACAAAATTGAGTATATTTTGAATATAAATAATAATGTTGCAATTTATGTAAAATCATTGATAAAATAATTTATTCATAAATTATCATAAATTAATTCATAAATTATTATTTCATTACCGTATTACACCGCATATAGATGCATATACTTATAAGTGAATTTCACATATTTTGCATTTCACTAAAACTGCTGCACTTATTCCCAGATATAAGTGCACTCTTTGTGTAAAACTTACATATAGATGAACCATAATTTATCGTTTTATAAAATTTAATAAATTAATTAGTCATGATTTCATTCGTTATTTTATCAAATTTTAATCACTTGTTTATGAACCATTTAATTTAATTGTATTACCATTTAATTCATAACATATTTAGTGTATTAGAAATTTTATACTGAGATTCTTATTATGCATAAAACTTATTAATTGATAAACAAGGATCACACAGCGATGCTATACGTTAACCACTATA
>CAJPIZ010000560.1:0-22994 GCA_905368565.1 Medioppia subpectinata
AGAGAGAGAGAGAGAGAGAGAGACGAGCAAAACGACGACAAAATGTTTGATTTTATGGCAAAATTCTTGCATTTAATCAATAAATCGCAAATTCGTTTGTCGTTGAGTCCAGCGATCAGTCTATTTATTTTTGCCCCTTTTGTCGCCAATTTGTTTCTCTATTTGCTCTCAATTTATGTTTTATAAAACAGTTTTTGCAAACATTTTATTCCACTTTTTATTATACATTGTATTGTGTAAAATATTATTGTTTGTCGTGTGAGTATATATTTTGTTTAATCATGTATTTTATATTTGAACATTAAATTCTAAATTAGTTTAATATGTTATAATAATAATTATTGAATATTTGTTAATAATTAACACACGTATAATTGTTAAAATTTGTATTAACTAATAATTTTTATGTTTAATTAATATTTTATTATTTTATAACAGAATCTCAACATTCAATGAAATACTGAAACAAATACTGGATTACTATTGAGATTGTGGCGATACAGCCATAACTCCCGGTGCCGGACAATTGCATTACACAGCGATAATTTGTGATACAATTTATACGCAAAACTAATTCACGAGAAATCTATTTATGTTTTTTACTAATCATTTTACGAGCTTTTCATATGTAAACTCTAAGCAAATGTATTGTATTTTCTGTATAATCATGTGTACACACAAACGAAACATGAAAAATAAAGTCAAATAATGTATTCATGTTTACATAAGAAAGTAATTTATTAATTAACAAAATTTTAATAATTAAATGTAACGCAAATGCGTTCACAGGAATTGTTTGATAAGTGGTTCAATACTTTGAGCCAATATTTCATAACCGGCTTTATTCAGATGAATGTGATCTCCGATATAAAGGTCCAGATTCTGTGTTCCGTCCGGTTTAGTGAACTTTTTGTACGGATTTATAAAATGTACAAACGTGTCACTGACCATGGTAGTCTTGCTGTCACCACTTTGTTCCCATAAGGTGTTTATATGTCTGGCCCTGTTGTCAGAGGACCCTCTCGGCAATTGACTCACAAATATGATGTGTGTTTTGGGCACTGCTTTACGTATGTTATCGACGATCAGATGTTCCGCTTTCACTATCTCTTCGTCCGTACCTTTAGATCAATAGTTTTTTGTTAATCATATAATTTGTTATCATAATTGTTGACATAGTTTAAAGTTTTAACGCTTTTATTAGCGGTTGTAATGCAAACCTCTGTTATAATTGTTGCCAAAATTATTACCGCCGATCATAAACACCAATACCTTCGGCGCCAAACCAGACAACTCCTTGTTGTCGATCCGCCACAACACCTGCCGAGTGCTGTCGCCGCCGATGCCGTAGTTATAACCGCCTCTATTAACGTAATTACTTTTCCAAACATCGATGCCCTCACGGATCCAGCCCTCGGTCTTTGAGTCGCCAAAAAACAGGAGTTTGATATCGTTTTTGTGTTCATTAGTCTGATTAAGCATTTTCAGGTGCTTATCCCTCCAACCCGTAGGGTTTGTAGTGCCAAACCAGCCCCAGGCAGACACCCATGGCTTGTCATACGCCGGCGGACCCTTCGTTATGTCGATGTCATCCAAATGAGCGCCACTTATGACAGACATAATCACTAAAATGAGATACATTTTTGCCAATTATTGCCAATGAAGTACTTTTTTGTTAGTATCAAATGAATTGATTTTTATACAAACATAAAACATTTATAAAGTGATTTGTGTTTAAATGTTACCTTGTTTAAATAGTTATACCGTACCATGTTATTTTCAATTATCAGTTTACAGTAGTATTGTATTTGAGAACAGATTTTGATGTTCTCATATAAACTGAACTGAACTATTTAAACCGAACTATAAATTATGAACTGAACTATTTTTTGTTCAAAAATTAATTGTGCAATTTTTGATAATTAATTTTTAAATCCAATATTATATCTATTATTGATATAACATTACGCACAAAATTATCTCATGATAAATGCTTAGCTAATTGTTGTTTAATTAATAATTAGTATTAACTGATATAAAAACTTTTCCAATAGCTGTTATAAAAAACTGTATTTACAAAACGCTGTATCATATTTAACTACATGGCTTTTTATTTTTTAATTGTAGTTTATTATTTTATTTTCTATTAATAATTTGTAATAATAATTTTTACAGATAAACAAGTAATGCAACAAATATTATTTTTTGAAGTCTATAAAAATTATAATTATTAATAAACAATAAAATAAATATTAGTTTAATTTATAATTTGACATTAAAATTATATAAAAATATTTTTATATCGGCATATTTATTCTTAAATAACAGCAAATAGTTTTGGTTTCTTATAATTGCCGTAAGTATTTCCAATTTTCCCGAACGACTCTTCCGATTGCTTTAATTAAAAACATTGTATTTAAATTAAAATATTGATATAAATATTTTCCTTCTAAAATAAATTAAATTGATTAATTAAATAAAATCAACATATTTAAAATTTACATTTAACAATTCTAATTCCAATGCAAATCAAAATAATTTTCTTCCTAAACATTTAAGTTTAATTATAATTTTAAACTTATAAATTTTTAATTTAAGCAAAATATACGTTAAAAGTCTATAAAAAATTAATTGAATAATCAATAGTCGCCATTGAGTGTCAAAATCGGCGTCAATTATGCGAAACCGATACAAAATATATGAGATGTGGTCTTTTGGGCACCGGTCGGAGCCGTAAAACCAGATCCTTGTGTAGCGTATAAATGGGGCGCTCGAAGTGATATGTGACAAGTGCTGTGCAATTGATCCCAAATCATGCAAAAGTATCACTGAATCGCTAAACACCACTGCAATTGGTATTAACAAAATGCCGACCAAAACCCCGTTTTCCTCAAAACAAATGCCACAGATTTGGCCCAAACTCTGATATTGTAGACAACTTAAGCTCAACGCCAGTATTAGTGACCAATAGGTGTACTCTTTGTCGTAATTGTCAATCACCGCCACAACTGACGCCAATATTATCATAAATGGTATGAAATCCATCACTGATTTGACCACAAAGAATGACTCAGTGCTGTACCAGACTATAAGTACCATGAATTAGGGAAAACATTTTGATAGTTATAATTTAATTTAATAGTTATAATAGTTATAATTTTTATCTTATTACCATGTATATATATTTTATAATTAAATACTGTACAATATATTAACTTATGTTATGAATATGTTAACTAAAATTAAAGTTTTTATTTAATATATTCGGCCGATAATATGATATGAGTTGACCAGACTTTTGGTCATCAGTTTTACTCACAATTTCTGTGTTCAGACATAAAGAGCTTTATTTGTGATGAGGTTTTCATTGCGCTTAGAATTAAATTGAAGAAGAATTGAGTCGTGACTATGAATGAAATGAATTGATTGTTATAATAAGTCAGTTTCAAGTCATCCAAGTCTTGAGCGGTTTGTCGGCACCCGTAGGAGCCGTTGACGGCTAACGCCACACAACCCTTCGCTTCATTGAAGTCAAAATCATAAATTAATTTTGCAAAATAAGTGATCATTAGATTAATCACAATCTCCGCCAACAACTGTTTCCAGCCGTAGCTGAAGGTATAGGCGACTGATCTGCTCAATAGATGGTAAGTATTAATGAATTGAAATGATTTTCTTTTAATTAAAATGCCGTTTGAATGCAATTTCAATTGACTTTCAATAAGTTGTGAGTTATAACTCATATTTTCATTTGTTTTCTCCGTTAAATCAATGACTGTCCGGTCGTTATACCCGTTGGCAGCGATCTTCATGAGTACTTCAATGGGGATCTGTTCACTACTGTATGCGATATTACATTGTTGTAAATGTAAGGACAGGTGTTTTGGTGGCCCGGAGTATACGGTAAGCCCTCCTTTGGCCAAAACATACAGTGAGTCGAAAAGCATTAGTATTTCGAGGTTTGGCTGATGTATGGATGTAATGATCGTTAACCTATGCTTTTGGGACAACTTTTTAAAGCACTTAATCATCTAATTATCAACAAATGGTTAAATCAATTAATAATAATTTGTTAATCATTCAAAAACAAAGTATTACTAAAAGGGCTGAATAGCTGTCGACACCACTCGTGGGTTCGTCAATACATATGAGATTAGGTTTGATGTCTGGCGTCAACTCCATTGCCATCACAATCCGCTTCTGTTGACCGGAACTGCATTTCTCCACATTTACACCCATTATGTCAGTTATGGACAACTCTTGCATCAATTGAAAGACATTGATTTCGTGGTTTATGTAACTCTTGGAACTGTTCTTCAGTTTAGACGCGTAAATGAGTGATTGTTTGACTGTTAAGCCAGTGATGAGATGTTCCCTCTGGTCCTGAGCTATAAAGCAGGTCCTGATTGTGTGAAAAGTACTCAAATATATCTTTGACTCTTCAGTCATCAAATGTCTGCACATTCCGTTCAATGAGCGCAAGAGTAATGTCTTTCCCGCACCCGACGGACCCATCAATGCGTTGAGTGAATTGAATTCAAACAATCCGTTAACACCTCTTAGGATCACTTTTTCAGATGAATACAGAGTTTTATCCACTTTTAGTGTCAAATCAATCCACGCTATACTCAAACGCCTGTTGTCTTTACTTCTTCGGGAGGAATGTTTGATATCAATGGATGTTTTACTCGCCTGTCCTCCGACACGACTATTATTCAAATTACATCCAACTTCTGACACAAGGCTTGATAAAGTTTGCATTTCAATCCTATTATTACCACAATAATAATCATTATTATTAGCATATTGCTTATTAAATTGACATTTATTAATTATTATGTGAAACCAATTGATATTCATTTGACACATCAATACAATGTATGCCAAAACTCTGTACACAATTAACTGAATCCATAGATAGTTTGTATATTTCCAATACATATTGTCATCATTGATATGATTTTCGCACAAGAGTTTAGAGAACTGATGGTCAGGACAGCGACCGAAGCCATAGACGGCCACAAACATACTGTTTGTCGCAAATTTCAATTGAGAAATATTGCTTAAAAATTGGAAGAAGCCGTGAATGTTGTCTATATCTATGAAATAACTGGTAAAAAGTCCACCGATAAGACAAATACTGGTAATCATTATAAATGTCAACTGCTTGTGCCAGTGAAATAAGGTTACAGTAAAATATGCTAAGCCCTGAGTGCTGTGTAATAGTAATTGCATAGCATATACAATCATCCAGAATCGGTGATCGTGGTTGTATTGACTGGTCGTGTAAAACATTATGGTTGTCCCCACACAGACACCAACTGTGGTCGGTATTAAGTCTATCAAGTTTTGGGTGATCATAAACACACTCGTACTGTACCACTCTGTTTAACATATCAATAAATATGATTGAAAATTAATTGTCAAAATTATTATATAGCAAAAAATTAAATGAATTAGTATATTATTATAAATAATAGAAATAATAACTAAACTGTTGTGGCGTTCATTCGTAAAGATCTTGATTGTAATGATCATATCCGCCACCGTTTGAATGCAAACAATGAGTTGTAATACCCATGAAGTGAATGTAAGAAAACATAAATTTTGATTGATTTGATAGTCTCTGTCCAATATTTCGAGACACGTCTCATTTGTTTGGACACCGATTCCGGCCATACAGTCGTCGTACTGACCGATGTCTGAGCCGTACATCAATGCAAAGATAGCGGCGGACAATACAAAGACCGCCAAATTTAACAGATATATCCGCCACTTATATGAGTAAAACTCTGTTATCCATCGTTTGGTTAATAGAAACACATCTCTGACGAGAAATGGTTTGCTTTTGTGGTGTATTTGCTTATTAATGGTATCATTAATTCTGTGATAAATGAATTGATTCATTCGCTGTCCTGTCTTTGCTCTCAACTCAATTACATCTGTACTGTCACTGCCTTTGGATGCAATGGTCAACAGGTGTTCGATCGGCACCTGATTCTCATTGCAGACAATGTTGGATGAGCTCAAGTGATGCCGTAAATGGACGGGTGGGCCAAAGTATACACACTGTCCTCCCTTTGCCAATACATACAAATTGTCAAACATTTGCAATACATCTGAATTTGGCTGATGTATAGTCGCTATAATACATGTGTTGTGCTTTTGGGCCAAACTTTTTATACATTGTATTACCTGTTATATAAAATATTACTTATATTTACAAAACTAATAGAAATTTGTGTATGAGTTAATAGCTAGTGATACCAATACTGACCACTTCAGCGACATTACTGTCGAGACCAGTGGTCGGCTCATCAAATAATATGAGGTTTGGTTTGTGAAATGCCGTCAACTCGACAGCAATGGCCAGTCGTTTCTGTTCACCACCACTGCATCGGTCGACCCGAGTGTTCATTATGTCGCTCATCAACAAGTCTGTCATTATTGCCGACACATTCATGTTGTGGTCAATTGTCTTTCCTTCGGGTAAACCACTGTTTTTCAGTTTCGACGCGTAAATCATGTTTTGTTTGGCCGTTAATCCCATTATCAGAATCTCTTTTTCGTTGTGTCCGATAAAAGCGGATCTGATTTTGTGGTCACGACTTAAACGGATCCGGGAGTCGGCGTCTAATCTCCTGTTATTCATACCATTCAAACACCTCAAGAGTGATGTGAGTCCCGCACCCGACGGACCCATAACTGCTGTCAAACTCCCAAACTCTGCAAAACCGGTCACTTTATTCAAAACTATTTTCTCATTTCTCTTAATTAATGATTTAATTTTGAGACTCAAATCAATCCAAACAATAGCTGTCTTCCCATTAGTATCACTCGAAGACATTGTTTTATTTCACACTTTATTTTCTAACAAGATTTAAATTTATAAATAAAATAATTTATTTACAAAAAAATTGTGTTTATAATATAATATTTGTTTTAATAAAATATA
The DNA here is from genome assembly GCA_905368565.1 of Medioppia subpectinata. NCBI lineage: Eukaryota > Metazoa > Arthropoda > Arachnida > Sarcoptiformes > Oppiidae > Medioppia > Medioppia subpectinata. The sequence continues at coordinate 6,956 of CAJPIZ010000560.1, forward strand.
ATTACTTAATATTGCAAATATGTTTATAAAAACTTTAATAATAATATATTTGCAGCAATAATAATATGTTAACTATTTTGCGGGAAATATATATATTTTTATGAAATAACATAATTTTATTAAAAGTTAAAAACAATTTCAAAAATTCATACATTAATTAGTTTCTTAATAATAGGATCGAGTGTTTGCGCTAATATTTTATATCCGTCTTCATTGAGATGAATGCCGTCTTCAATGAAAAGTTTTGTATTTTGTTTGTCTTTAGTCGTCGTATAATTGGCGAAGAGATTAACAAAATGAACCATTTTATCGCTCGACTCCTTATACTCGTCCACTTGAGCCGAGTTTATATAACGGGCCCTCTTGTCGGTCGTGCCCTTACGGGGCAACTGTCCGACCAAAACAAGTTCAGTCTTTGGCAACATCTCTCTCAAGCCCTTCACTATCACATCCATTGCCTTTAGTATCTCATCATCGGTTCCTATAAATGCAAAAACCAATTAAACTTCAATCAAAGGGCAATTGGTATTAAATGAATGGCAAACCTCTATTATAATTACTCTTGAAATTATTGCCGCCAATCATAAAAACGAGTACTTTGGGCGTCAGGCCCTCAAACTCCTTGTGATGCATCCGCCACAGAATCTGTCGAGTGCTGTCACCCCTAATACCGTAGTTATAGTAGTGTTTGGGGGCGAAGTACTCGTCCCAAATGGCTTTGCCCTCAGATAATAGTCGGGCGATCTTAGAGTCGCCAAAGAAAATGACCTTAATTTTCGAGCCATGATCTGCGGTCTGTTTGAGCATATGTTCATGTTGCTTTTTCCAACCCAAGTGATCACTCTGGTTAAAACCCCAGCCGTCAACCCATGGCTTGTCGTAATCGGGCGGTCCTTTGGTGATGTCCACGTCGTCGCCGGACACCAAATACACGGCCAAAGACAACGAGACTAACAATAGTTTGATTAACATTTTCACTCGTATTTATAATCAAAGACTAATTAGTAGATGCGGTGATTTTATGCTTATTTATACATTGTATTTATATTGTACCTGTATATCTATTGTAAAGATATAATGATAAATGTAATGTATTTTTACATATGAATGCAATACAACTCCAGTTTATACTTTCGTTAGTCACGCAAATAATACATGATAAAATTATCTTTAGTAAAATATACCAGGAACAGTGCCACTAAATAACCAATGTAGATTTATTGCACATATAATTCATGGTCTATCAATTTAAACACCTGTCAAACTCTCCTCCATTGAGTACACAAATAGATTAAACATAAAATTGAAATTTAACAATAGCTGCATTACAATAGCGTTTGTTTTTTTAATTTAATTATAAAATCAGTACATATTATCGATAAATGTTTAAGATATTCAATTTCAATTTGTGATGATATCTATTCTATCTATAGATAACTATTGTAAACTTGAAATCCGTGATTCTGTTCGGGTGATTTATTAATAAAATTTTATCTGACAGTAATTTGATTTAATAATTACTGCATTTAATATTTATTGTACAGTATATCATATGAGAAATGATCGACTTATAAAGACAATGATGTTGACACTTTTGTGTCAGAATTATTAGTAATAGTAAATCTTAACAGTTATTTAAGATTTCAAATAAATTAAAGAATATAATAATAATTAATTATATATATGACATCTAAGCTATCATATAATAAAAGATATATTCCAATAAAAATAACCCTGGTTACAGTGATAGTTTTTAAAATAATAATGTATTATCAAATGTTTTAAGTTAAATTTTTTAAAAATCTATCAGGTGACATTTAAAATACAATAGTTCTTGTTGTATATATCCTGTTGAAGACTGAGCACATTCAGATAAAAATAGTAATTGAATGTAAAAATAGTAATTTATTAATTTGTGGAAAAACTTAATCTACAATATAATATTTCAAAAATATATCTGTGTATAAAATTTATTCTTTAAGAAGTTTCTTAATAATGGGGTCCAGAATGTGAGCCAATACTTTATATCCCTCTTCATTGAGATGAAAGCCGTCGTCAATAAAAAGTTTGAGATTTTGTTTGTCTTTATTAGTCCTGTATTTGGGAAATATATCGACAAAATGTATCATTTTATCGCTCGACTCGTTATACTCCTTCATGAGTGCATCGTTTATATATCGGGCCCTCTCGTCGGTCTTGCTTTTGCGGGGCAACTCTCCCACTATTACGAGTTCACTCTTTGGCATCATTTCTCTCAAACCTTTTATTATCGCTTTGAATGCCTTTATTATCTCGTCATCGGTTCCTATCAAAGAATCAAAAACATTTAAATTCATTAAAACTATAATTATTTATAAGTAAAAAATATAAGAATCGCAAACCTCTATTATAATTACTCTTGAAATTATTGCCGCCAACATTTAAAATGGTGATTTTGGGTGCGAGTCCTTCAAACTCTTTGTGATGCATTCGCCACAACAGTTGCCGAGTGCTGTCACCCCTCACGCCGTAGTTATAGCAGCCTTTGTTGGCGTAGTGTTCGTCCCAAACGGCTTTGCCCTCAGACAGGAATCGGGCTGTTTTGGAGTCGCCAAAGAAAAGCACCTTGATCTTACTACCATGCTCTTTGGTCTGTTTGAGCATATGCTCATGTTGCTTTTTCCAGCACTGGTGGTCACTCTTGTTGAAACCCCAGCCCTCAACCCATGGCTTGTCGTAATCGGGCGGACCTTTTGTAATGTCCACCTCTTCTTCGCCGGACACCAAACACACGGCCAAAGACAACGAGACTAACAATAGTTTGATAAACATTTTTACTTGTTTTGCAAATCTATAATTATTGAATATATCAATTTTCTACCTATTTATAATGTATATATACAGGTACACGTACTAGCATTTTATGTAATATTATTATGTATTGAATTTTTTGTTCATTAAAACCCGTTTTATATCAGCATTTATAAAATAAATATGTACATGATAAAAATTTGATTGGTAGAAATATAAAGTACTTCACTCTCATTATCAGTAAATATTTAGTGTAAATTTAGTGTAAAGAGTTTAATTAATACACCTTAATTTACCTGATACTGTACTGTATATTAATTTAAACGTTAATCAAACTTCCCAATGGATAACCAATTAGATTAAACATAAATTGTATTTCAATGACAGCTGTATTAAGTTTGCGATTTTTAATTAAATAAAACACAATACATGAACTTTGCATGTTTAATATCAATTAGTGATGTCAATCATATTTGTGCAAATTAACCGTGTTCAAATCAATAACTTTTATTTTTAAAATATATTTGTACTTTTAAAATGTCCTAGATAATATTTAGTGCACACTAGTTACTAATGTAAAGCCAATAGTCACTTTATATATTCTATTGTCTACAACATTGTTCATATAATTTATATAATGTAAAAAACTACACTTATTTTGTAGCTAATTCTTAAATAACAATTTTATATTATAAATATTAACCATGATTTTAATAAATAAATTGAATTAAATGTAAATTTTTGCCGGTTTATACAATTGTATTGACTCTTGTTTTGAGTGATTGAACTCATTATACAAACCATTCTCTTATAGAAGAGACACTTCTTATGGCATAAAAGTTATCATATATTCTGAAGACAGGAATTGAGTAAAAATATATTTATTATTTAGAAATTAATAATTATTGAATATAGAAACGGACGAATAAGAATGACATTTACAAATTTGTGATAAATATACAGAATAAATGAGAACATAAATTAAGATTCGCTTTTCAAATATTAATTCTTCTATTTCTTGACTTTCGGGGACTGAGTCTTAGGCGAAGTCTTGTCCGGACTCACAGTCTTTCGGTCTTTATATAAATACAAAACAATTAATTGTTTGTAATATTCATATCAAACATAAAACACACCTTTTGTGGGAATTTTAGTGTTTGGTTTTTGAGTAGCGGTTCCTCTCTTGGGTTCAACCACTGGTCTCTTCGCTGCAGTTATCGCTGGACTCACAGTCTTAGGCGAAGTCTTGTCCGGACTCACAGTCTTTCGATCTTTATATAAATACAAAACAATTAATTGTTTGTAATATTCATATCAATAATAAACACACCTTTTGTGGGACTCTTAGTGTTTGGTTTCTGAGCAGTGATTCCTTTATTGGGGCCAAACTCCTCCGACTTCGTTGCAATCAAGTGCGGACTCACGACTGTTACACCTTTATATAAATACAAAATAATTAATTGTTTATAATATTTATATCAATAATAAACACACCATTAAATGTGTTTCTCTCTTTATAATGCCGATCCCATTCCTTTAAAGTGTATTTTTCGGCATTACTTTTATCGTCCATATTTATCATTGTTATGAATATACCGTGTAATTCATGTTTAGACAAAATTAGCACAGGATCGGTGCGTTTCCGTGTGATAGTCCGAGTGGGGAGACCGCGTAGAACGGAATCCCAAGTTTTCTGTCTGTTCTCCCTATTAAGTGGTGTATGAAATTCAGACAAATATACATTCAATTCTTCACGGGAAAATGTCCTGCTTTGTTCCGCTTGAAGCCGTGTAAAAACGATAAAAAGCAGTCCAATACATGTTAAAACAAATGCAAATATACAAAAAATTATTAAATAATTTGTTGTGTGCGTCCACTCGCTATCGCTTGACAACGGATTTGTCTTAACACTAATATCGGACTTATTTGAAGCAAAGGCGCCCGTAATTAAAAAGACGCTAATAATTGTATAAAAGCACAAATATGTGAAATTTGAGTTCAATTTTCCTATAAAAATGTCAAATCAAATATTAAGAGCACTAAAACTTTTAACAGTGTACTGACTTTTAGGCGATTTTAATGTTTGCACCGATTGTTCCGCTCTTTCAAGACATGACTCGATTTCGGCCATCTTTTCGGCCGACAATTCAATCTCCGGTTCGGTCTCAACGATGTCTTCGGCCACCGGTTCGGCACTCAATTCAATTTCAGGGCTTTTGTCGCTCTTTTCGTCGCTTTGGATCTCTTCTTCAGCGCCCGAATCGCTCTTTTCTTCCTCAACGCCTTCTTCTGATCCATCGGCGAACTGGTCGTCAAAGTCGTGGCCCTCTTCGGCGTCATTTCGCACACTCTTCGGCGGATTCCGGATATTATCCACAGTTTTGAGCGCCGCTTCGAACTCGAGTCTCGTAAACGCGATCCGATTGACCACTTCTTTCATGTTTGGGTAAACGGTTCCGCACTTTAGACACGCGTTGTTGTCATCCCTCATAGGATTGGCCACAAACAGCGCCGGACCCTCGCATTCGAGACACTTGAGCGCCGGATAGTTCCTCACGTGATGGACGCATACATCGCAACCGCAGCTGAAGTGGTAGTGATTCCGGAGAACGACTTGTCTTTGCTCTAAAGGCATATAAGCGTTAGGACCGTAACAAATGGTCAACTCTTCGCCGTCTTCGACGTCTCTGGCGGTCGTGAGAATGATTTTGTCCTCAAAGAAGTGCCAAATCATGTTCGGAGCGCACGAGTGGTTCACGAGAGAGGCGTAGACTGTAGTACACGAGCCCACGCTATAAGAGCCGCCGTCGGGGGTCCGGATGTTGTAACCAAAGCTATTGGTCATCGCTTTGCGGCAAATCTTCACCAAAAAAGCCGCGAACTCCACAAATATCTTCTCTTCGTATGTGACGAAAGACTTCTTGTGTTCGCAAATGACAGCCATTTGGATGGCGTTCAGCGCCTGACGGACGGCCTCTTCCGGAGTGACCTTTTCGTTGTGATCGACTAAAGCCAAGAGTCCCTCGAAGTGGTGTCTCTGTTCTTCGCGAACCAATCGATAGACGACCGGACAGTCTCTGGCGTAGAAACGATTCACCCATTTTTGGCTATCAAAGTCCGGGCGCTCCGAGTCTTGAGCCGTTTTGAAAGCATATTCGGCGCCAATTCTGTTGACAATACGAAACGCTTGATATGCGGGGCTTTGGGACAGAAGACCAGTCATTTTGCACTCGTATTGATGAAAGTCGCGGATCCCTCTGTCATGACAGGTGCGGTCACAGAACACCACTTCTGAACACCAAACACACGGCCAGAACTGATGGCCGACTCTTTTGAAACACGCGTTACAGAAGGAACGCATGTTTTGAACGGACAATACCACTGACTCGGGTTTCTTGCTTCTATATTACAGACAATTGGATAATAATAGAGATAATGTTTGAGTAATTTCTTAGATTACAAATACAGAAAATTGTAAATCTGTTTTGAATTTTTGGTTTTTAACGTTAATTAATAGCAATTATTATTACAACATTTATGAGTCGCGCGATTTCATGATTAACCATAATTTACATACAATTTATGCACTAATTGTTTGGTTCACGTATTGATTGTCTAAACAATCAATTGTTTTATTTTCTTGTTTGTACACATTTTTAATAGTTTTGCAACAAGTATGCTTAGATTTTAACTTTCCGACACATAAATGGCTATTATTTGATAAAATCAAACATTTCAAACATTTGCGAAGTTTTGAAATACCGATTGAATTGAACCACAAGTCAAAGGATTCAGAATTTCGGTCAAACATAACGAGTAAAACTTTCAGTCAATGCAAACAATTAAAACATTTGTCTTTAACTATATTTTGCGATGGATTTAAGTTCTCCGAAAAGTTCTTCGCAGACATTGACCAACATTTGCCACAAATAAAGTTTCTTTTCTTACGAGTGGTTATTATTGAGAGCGATTTGTGGATCAATCATATTAATTTATTATTAATTTAGTAAAAATAACAACAATTTAATTCAACAGTAATTTAATTATTATTTAATCTCAACTTTCTTCGGAATAAATACTTTAGCGATAAAATACAAAATTGCAAACAAAATAATAGAAAAAATGGCAACAAATAGATTGATATAAATAAAAGCAGTCGTTATATGTTTGCCGATAATTACCGAACAAATGGTACACAAGAGTCCGATTAGGAATATAAACATCGATCCAATTATGTTTGTTAAGGGAGTGATCGACTCAAGCATTTGACAAATAGCGCCAAAAAATGGCCCTGAGCCAAACCCTATCAAACCATTCACTACCCACATCATTGTGACCGAGGTGTTTGCAAATATTAATAGCAATATCATACCCGCCAGACAAAAGGTAAGACTCGCCGCTAAGATTATATTGGGACTCACAAAGTGAGACAGGGGTACACATAAGGCCCGGCTTAGGGTAGACATGCCCAACATTACGGTATAAATATTATTAGCAAGGGCATCGCTTAGTTTAAGTCCGCTCAACGACATGAACAAAGTCCAATAAGAGCCCCACGCGTTCACTGTAATACCCGATAACCCGATTAGTGCTACGGATAGCATAATAACAGCAAATACGGTTTTTGTTGGTATTATTTCAGTTTTAAATGTGTTGATAGAGTTTGTAAAAAATTGTTTGATTTTATTGCCATCTGTTTCAACGGCTTTAGGGCCCACTTCTCGGGGAATGTATTTCTTGTAAAAGTTTAAACTTCCCATAAATAGACCGTTGAATATAATAATGCCTCCAATGATAGTAAACGGGATATGAATGTTAGATCCCGTATAATATGATATCTCAATAGTAGTCGAGTTAATTATGTCAGCCGTCTGTCCGTCGTTTAAAGTTGTGTTAATGTCAGTCAAGTCTGTGGTGTTTAGGTCTTGATAGTCAGTCACTTGTTGTGATATAAAGGGATTAATAATCTGTGGCGACACCAGCCCTCCCACACCCATCACAAACTGCAAGCCCTGCGTAAAGGGTCCGCAATTCTCGGCCCACATCTCCACTATCCATACGCTCGACACCGAATCAATTCCTCCGCAACCGATGTTTATTATGGCAAACAATATATACAAAACATCCAATTGTTTGATATAAGTCATAACGACTATACAACTGCCTATTAATATCTGACATAACATATAACCGAACTGTTTGTTGATTCTGTTAAAAACGGGTCCGCCTGTCATAAAAGTCTATGTAATTTAATTTATATCCTTGATTATTAAACGGAATTTACTATATTGTACATGATAATAACATGTAAATTACATGATTATTAATTTTTCTTATTAATAATAAAATAATAAATAATATTTACTGAGAGATCCAACCAAATAGAAAGCGGCGGCAATTGTCTGTGTGTTTGAGATCTGTTCAACACTCGCGCCGTACATACGCTGTAAATCTGGTAATGACGGACCGATTATAAAGTTTTGTATTGTCTATAGTTATACAAAAATCTGTGTTAATTACAAATATTACAACAATAATCAAAATATTGTTTATAACTTACGTAAAATAAATAACAAAAATAAATCACAAATGTTAAAAAATACCGATATCCGACTGGCATTGCGTGCGATGCCATGTTTTGTAGTTAAAATTTAGACAAATTTTGAATAAAATATGATGATAATTTAGTTTAGTTTACTTCTTATACATAAAATATTAATAGTCAATTAAGATACAAAATCTTTTATAAAGTTTATATCAAATTTTATATAAATGCAGGCATTATTTCATTTTACATACAATTCAAAGCGTAAAATAATTGTCATCTCAAAGCATAAGACAATAGTTTTAATTTTATTTACATTAATAAATAATATATAAATCAATTTATTGCTTATTTTCTATAAACATGATTTTAGATAAATTTATTTTATAAATCCAGTGCATCTAATATACAATACATAATGTAAAGTTCTGTATATAATGTAATGTCATTGCTTTTATAAGTTGTAAGTTGTATTGTTATTAATTATAAGTTGTATTAATAATTAATTTTATTACATTAATTATTATAAATGTATTTTGTATTCAATTAAATTTGTGTAAATTGTAAAAATGTAAAAACAACACAATGGAAATTCTGACACAAAATTAGATTGACCAGATGGATTTTGCAAAATTATGCATTTTTATTAAAAATCTGATATTGTTCCTGTATTAATTGGTGTTATCAGCAATTATTTTATTATCAAAACTAAAGAATAAATCAATATTTAGTTATCAAATGTTTATTAATAAAATTTACCATGTATTATCTATTTGATTAATAATTATTTAAGTGCTTTCAGTACTGTACCATTTAATGTACTGTATATTTTAGAAATAGCAACACATTTTAAGTAAAGCAAGCATTTACATAAGCAAGCATTTATGCATTAAAAAGTAATTTAATCAAATATTAGACCAATAAATTCAAGGTTAATTATAATTTAAATTAAGTAACTAATGGCAAATCTATAGTATAATTTAGGCTTTTAATTGCAAAATATATTTATATTCAATGATTAATATAAATCAAATGACTCTTTAATGCATAAATGCACTCATATATGGGTTCACCGGTTCTCACAAACGTTATGCGTTGAAAGAAATTCTATATAACTGAAGAATATGTATTCAAAAGACAATCAAAAATAATATACAATTGTATAATTATAATTAATAACACAGTATATAATGTAAAACTAACTTTGTCACAATTATATTAATTTTAAATAAAAATTTTACTTAAATAAATGTTTTGTTGTTGTTGTTGTTGTTGTTGTATAATCTAGTAGTCTAGTTTATTTGATATACATATTCTTATTTTTCCACAAGACAATTCATTATTGGATTTTAAAATAACGTAATAACTAATTTTATGCTAATCTATAATGAAATTGTGATTATTGTTAATTTTAAGTTATTAATAATGATTTATATATTTTTAAGCAAATAACTTTCAAATAAGTATTATAAACCGGAATACACCAGATGTACATTACATACAGTATACCTGTATACCTGTAGATTTAATGAGCGATAAAAAGCATTTGGGTTTATTAGTACTAAACGAGATATTTGAAGGTGATCTGATTTTTAGTACTGTTGGACCAAAATTTAGTACATTTTATTAGTATTATAAATTTTAATACTGTATTTATCATTGAATCAGAGACTTTTGTCTGTCCCACTCCAAGTTCCTACTGTAAACCCCACATACAGTATCATTGATTGTGACTATACCTTAATATAATGTATACAAACGGATTGCTGCTATATCCGACAGTATACACAGCAGTAGTTACAGTGGATTTTAATGTATTTTTTAATTATTTGTAATCATATTACTGTACGTATACATGTTATGACTAGAGCAGAGATTATTTGGAAATACAAACAACCAAATTCGGTCGGGAACCGGGAGTAAAACAGTCAAATTCGGGAACATTCTGGAATTAACGTTTATACCGTCCAACACAATAATTATAAATTTAAATCATTTAAAAATGAATTGAAGTAGAATAACATAGAAATTGAAGTTTTATTCTTTTAGTCTGTCTTCTATTTGTAAGAATATTCTTAAATTGACACAGTAAAAACGTACAACATCGTCAAACTTACTTAATGCATATTTTGTTAGACATTTTATCCCAAAATATTGTGGATTTTTATAATAATATTTTTTGTTTTTTTTAATAGTTCGTTTTAGCCTATTTTGCATAAAATATCAAGATTTTTTTAAAAATATGTCAGAATCGGGCATATTTTTAAAGTATGCTAAAATCGGAAATATTCTGAAAATAGGCCAAAATCGGGAGTATTCGGGAAAATACAAATGGTATATTTTTAATCCAATATAACTTCTAAAACTAACTGGATGTTATTCCCGAATATTCTATTAACTAATTTTATTCGGGAATTCCCGAAGAATCTCTGCTCTAGTTATGACCATGAGAGTACTTGCAGTCAAATTCATGAAAGTTCTGAAATGTATTCTATGTGTAATTTACTTTTCACTATATACCAGGGAAACCAAATAATGAGTCATTTAATATGCAGACTAAACAAAAACGATGAATTAGTCAGAAAATTATAACAAATAATGTTTAACTAATGCTATAAAATGAACAAATAGTTGTAATAGTCATTATTGTGCTCAAAACTATGAAAAAAGCATCCAAAAAGCATCCGAACGGTTTGCCTACTATATACAGATTTATTTCAGATAGCACATTTATTTTAATTTATATTTGTAACAAAAATTAATATTGTGAGGACACAACTAACTACACAATTACAATGTCTTTCCCTCAACTTTGCGAAAGCTTTCGAGATCTCATCAAATATGGGATTTGCACTCAATATGTTGTGAAAGGATTCTCTAATATAACGAATATCCAACAGATATCACATCATTCTATGAGTGCAGGCAATAGATAAAAGAATTTATAGAATTAAATGAATTATGGTTATAGATAAGAAATTGCTATATAATAGAGAATCAAATTCTACATTTAATTAATTTATAAGAAATAATTTTTATTTAATTTACTAGAATATTTACTTTTATATATTTATTTAAATTTTTTAAAACTTTACTTATAATAAAAAGATACTAGTTATAAAAATGTTCACGTTCTTATTGTTGACGATATTAACAGTATTCATTGGTTATTTGTGTTACCAGAGAGTAAAAAACATGTCTGTTTTGAAGAGAAACGGAATTCCGGGTCCAAAACCGAGTCTTATTACTGGAAATATTTTTCAAACACAGAAATTGTCTGCAATTAAACGAAACGCGAAATGGATTGAAAAATACGGTAAAATAGTTGGCTATTATATGGGAGCGAAACCCACTGTTTTGGTGGCCGACGCGGACTTAGCAAAAGACATACAGATTAAGGACTTTCACAACTTCACGGACAGAGCGAACCTCAAACTAAAAGGCGGTCCGTTTACTGAACCACTCTTTGACCAAACATTTCTTATTCTTCGGGGAAAGCAATGGAAAAAAGTGAGAAGTGTTTCGACTCCGACTTTCAGCGCATCCAAACTCAAGACAATGACACCCATTATAGACGACGCCTTCAATAACTTCATTGATATAATCGACAACAGATCCAAAACTGGCGTAGAGTTTGATATTTACGGTATGTTTCAAAGTTTGGTCAATGATATAATCGGAAGAACAGCTTTAGGTATTCAAACCAATGTTCAAAATGAAGAAAACAATAAGTTTTTAAATGCGGCCAAAAGAGTGCTTCGAACAAAAGTGAATCGTTTACTAATTTTATTAATTCAATGCTTTCCACAATTGGATCTCATTTTCTATCCGTTCAGAAGATTAATAAAACTCATTTCTAACGCCCCGATGGATATACTCGGAGATATGGTCAGAGGTATCATTAAATTGAGAAAACAAAACCCAAACTTTCGTCGAAAAGATTTATTACAACTATTGATAGATTCAAAGATATCGAGTGAAGACATGACTGACGAGAGGATGACTGCAGGAAATGAAATACAAATAAAAGGACAAAACAGTGACAAAAATGATTCAAAAAACGACAAACATAACAAGAATGACATTTCTCTCACGGATTCCGAAGTTTTAGCCAACTCTACAACACTATATTTGGCCGGATATGAGACGACGAGTACAGCACTCGGATATATGTCTCATATTTTTGTTAAATATCCCGATATTCAGGAAAGAGTGAGACAAGAGGTGCAGAAACTACAAGAAAGTGATGGTATCCTTGATTACAATACTGTTCAGACATTAGATTTTATGGATTGTGTTTTGAAAGAAACGCTCAGATTTTATCCGCCAATGCCCGAGAATGTCGTGAAGACTATAAACTCAACGATACTATTGTTATACCAAAAGGCAGTTCAGTTGTGGTTGACGTCCATTATTTGCATCACTCGCCCGACTACTGGTCTGAACCCGAAGTCTTCGATCCCATGAGGTTTAGCGCCGACCGAAAGCACGAGATTTACCCGAATTCGTGGCAACCCTTCGGAAGTGGTCCACGAAATTGCATTGGAATGCGATTCGCATTACTTGTGGTGAAGCTATCGTTGGCTAAACTTCTTCTCAATTACCGACTAATTAGTGGTGCGAAGACTGAAACCGCAAATCTCTCGCTCACGACTACTATATTTACCCAAAGCCCTAGAAATGGCATTTTCTTAAAAGTCACCAAACTTTAGATGCAATCCACAATTAGTAATGTGTAAGTTTTAATAACTTGTAGCAAAAATATTTTTCTTATACAGTGATTAGTTTTATTTTGTAAAACTGTTTATTATATAAAAATGTTAAATTACTATCTAACTATAATTATATTACCAAAAATTAGTATTAACTAAAATTGTACATATGTTTTGTGTTCATGTATTTATAAAAATATGATAAATTTGGAATAAAAATTAAACAGCACTCGACCTAACAGTCCGTGTTTTTAATTTATTTTCATGTGTTTATCGACTGAACGCATTGTTTACGTGTGAGAATAAAATTCATGATCTCTGAAGCTCTTTAGACACTAATTGGACTCTAATCCTGTCCTCAATAGACAATCCTTTTAACAACTCTTCGCATACTATTCTGTCACCGAATCAAAATCCTTTTTATAATTTAATTTACTATGTGATTCACTATTGAAATGCCTATTCATTAAAAGTTTCATGATTATACTGTATTTGAGCTTAACTCTACTTAAACTATAATATAATAAGTTATTATCCATTATTAATGGATTTATTTTTATTAAATAATGAATTTTATTAACAGCATATAACTTATTAAATATTAACGTCAATATATTAATTACAATTTATTAAATATAAATCAGCGCTTAAAATATTTACGAATAATATTTTCAATAATTTATGAATTATCAAAAATTTTTAACAAAACGTAATGTATTTTTAATGAATATAATATTATAAAGCATTTAAATTATATATTCAACAATTATATGAAAACATAAACATAAAACTACTGTATCCGGCATAAATAATATAATATTAAACAAAAATATTATGTTCTCAACACTTCAAGTGAACTACAATTGTATATTTGTATTACAAGAATCATATTCTGTGCTCAATAATGACTATGAATGCGATAAACAAATATATTTCGACAAATGTCAACAACTATAAGATATTATAAACTTATTCTGTATATAAATTATAACATATTCTAACGCATGCTTTATATGGGAATCACAAGCAAATGATTGTAAAATGAAAACGTGTCTAAAAATTGTGGCCAATTATTGGCACTATTAGTGCCGCTATTCGATGTGTAGCCGTCCGTCTGCATAGGGAGGCGGCGCGTGATTCTCCTTAACCAGAGTCCAACTCCACCGGTAGTCAGTGACGGCTACGTCGGCACTGTATCGGGCTTTGCCTGAGAAACCCACGCCATTACCCGCTTGACTGATCAACTTATATCCAAATGATAGTAATTTTCCTAAACACAAAATAACCAGGTTTTAATATATCATACAACTATATATACATAAACACAGTGTATGTGCTTTAGAGCCGGGTTTTGCATATTTTCAATGTTAGTCAATGTAAAATATGCTAACCCTAGGCCTTAAACCACCTGATTATACATAAATATTGCACAGAATGTATTTCATACTTTATATAATATATGTGTTTGTTATGTATGAATACATGCCTATGACAGAAGCGGCGGGTAAATTAGTGGACCAGACTTTTTCCTTAATCATACGCGCGTTCAGGCATTTATAAAGTTGCGATTCTTCGGGTGGTATTCCCACCTGATCTCTGGCTATATATGTGGGTCCACTGAGTAGACCGTCGGCGCCGATGTGGTCCTGAAGCTCTGTCGCCGAAACACTCGTCCAAATACGACCCGTCAATAGGATTACGACTGACATTATATTTGTGGCGGATTTGTACTAAACATAAACACAATAAACGCAATAAAAACAAATAAATTAGTTAACAATAACACTTATTATTTCAATTAAAATTATAATCTGTGTGTTATATATTCAATAAGTGTAGAAATTTGTACACTTATTACATAATAAGATTCTTAATGTTAATAATACTGTATTTTAATTAGCAATGGATATAATTTGCTGTATATTTAATACTATGGATTAGGGAAACCCCCGCACCGCTAACATAGAGAATACGTCACAGAATTTACCATAATTAGAAATATGAAACCTTAATGAATAGGGTTTTTTATAGTACCTATTATCAACCTTTCTTTTAAATTGAATTATATTATGTAGAAATTAATGATAAATATATGCTTTTAATGATAGACACAAAAGAAGTGCTTTATTATCAGTTTAGATGAGGTTGAATTTCGTATAAATTCATTATAAATATATTTCTATAGACATAAATATTATTTTTAGCTTTATTCTACGTAAGAATATATAATTTTTAACAAATAACATAAAGAATTGTTTAAATGTTTGCTACTTTAAATATTGATTGAATAGTAATTTTTGGTATATTTGTTTAAATTAAAACAAAATTTAAATCTAAATGAAATAATAAAATAAACGTTTGTAAATGAATTGCCATCTGATGTGATATTTTGGTCTAAACATATCGATCGCATTTTACTTCAATGAACGCATAGAGTATACCCAAAACAGTAGGTCTTTTCCCATAGCATATACTATCAAATATCTGTCACTCAATGCAATACCTCTCATACAAAATGCAAACTGAATTGCAGTCATTGATTGAATCTGTTGTCCATTATTTACGGACAAAACACTTACCTTTAAGATAGTGTTATATGGTTTCTATCGGCCGCAAGGCTTTTATCCCTTCAACAATAATTAACAACAAATTTTATTTTGAAAGATAATTGCCTTATAATTGCCGAGAATAATGTATAGCAAGGGCTGTGACAACCATTGACTCCACACATACAACACAAGAATTGAATAAACAATGAAAAAATGGCAAAATTCATGCGCCAAACGCACAGTTAAACCAGAATCGGATAGTTTGCCACTTTATCCCTACACTAGATTTTGGCGCACTTTCACTAATAGTCGTTCACTTTATTCATACTTGGATTATGTATTTTGCATTCGTTATCTTAAGATTATCCATGAGATAATAATAATGTAAATGTTTTGAATTATCTTGTTGACAAACTCTCTCTCTCTCTCTCTCTCTCACTCTT
>CAJPIZ010000561.1:1610-22993 GCA_905368565.1 Medioppia subpectinata
TTCCATAGAAATACATGTATTATTATAAATGTTGATCACGGGAGCAAAACATTATGTAGCATCTTCATCTTCTAGTATTGTCTACCCCTTGAGGTGGTCTTTCGATGGTATAGGTATCATGAGTTTCTAATCAGGGGTTTGTCCATTATGGCCACATTACCGATGTTCGGTAAATGTTTTATGTGATAACTCGTAAACGGCTTATAGCGGGACCGCGATATTTGTATGATATATGCGGTATAAGGATGTGATTAAAATGAGGTATGATTGGTGTCCGTCCGTCCTCGGGATTACCGATTCTGGCCAGATTACCGATATCGTAACTTAATGTATGGGTAAACCCATACATGATTACAATATATATGCGATTATAATAGAGTATGCGAATAGTACATATGTATTTGAATAGAGAGAGAGAGAGAGAGATGGGGAATTATCTAGACTCTAGAGACTTCTTTAAGTAAAAAATATTGTCTAACAAAATTCAAAATAAAATATTTTGTTTATTATAAGATACTGTAAATTGAGTTAAATGTTGCTTACATTTAAAACTATATCGATTGTCCATTATATAAATAGTTTATGATTTAGGAAATAACATGTTGTTTGACATAACTAGACATTTATATATTTACCCAAAAAATGACAAAAAATAACATTAAGATTTATATTAATGTTATTTTCATACTATTTTGCATATTTTTCAAATAATATCAAAAAATGTATTCACAAAAAGCTAAATTACATTTAGTATTCAAACAGAAATCAATGAACAGAAAGTACTTAACATTAAATGCATTAGTAATTTATAATCAAAATGTGCTGGTTAAATTAATAGTAAAGTATACAAATATGGTCTGCTATCTGTGTCACCAAATGTCAATCGACACTTAATTCTGGATAAGACTGCTGTCTATTCGATGACATTTAAAAATTGTGGTTTTAAACTAAATATAATACCAAATATTTATCATTTGAGTGTTAATAAAAGTAGGATAACATTTTAAGGCTTGTATATTAAGTTTACAGAATCGCACAATTGGACAGTTTTTCTTACAAATCCAATGTAAAGCTAATTCATTAAAAATACTGAAAATTGTTTAAATATTTTGTGAGACACTCTACAGTATATTTATAATAATATAAATATAACTAATAACTAATTTAGTGATAAATAATATGTAAAATCAATAAATAAGAGTAATTTTCAGAGCAATTCAACACTAGAAACTATATGTGAATTGAATTTAAGAATAAATAATAAATGATTTTAAGTAGAGTTGAAATAAATGGATAGCACTTAAGGCTCATTGAATACTTAATTCTACAAATAAACAACAAAATGAATGTATACTTTGACTTCAATATCAGCTAAAAATCAATTTATTGTTGTTATCAATACTTTTGTAACAATGTTTGCAACTTAAAGAGGACTATCTGTATGTACACCATGTGAACAAACCATTTATTTGTCTTCATTTGTTAGCCCTTTCATACATGAAATCCAACTCAACATTCATTCAATTACCACAATCTCGTCGAGTATGCCTTAAAATGTATTTCTTATATAGAAATGTGTTTTTCGTATTCAATTTGTTTACAGATAAAAATACATCAATGATCCAAAACCACTGATGTGTACACACATTGACACACAGAATATATCGTTAATTTTGATTCAATTTATCAAACATTCAGACATTCAATCGTATATCAAAACGTTAAATATAAGAAAACTTTCTTCAATTCATATTCAACTAGATTTCTAGGCATGAAAATAAAAAGTAAATCATTTAATTATCAAAACTTCAATAACACAAGTGATGGTAAAGTTTTTTTGCGAAATTCAATCAAAATATTCTCAGAAGAATCGTTCATTGATTTCATTTTTGAATAGAAATTCAAATCAGTCGAGATATACAATATATGACAACACATTTCCATATAATTTTGCCAAAAAACATATTTAATAAATATTTGTATAAATCAATGGTTTAGACGTCAAATGATTAGAGGAATTATTTTTATCGCACACTCTTATCGTTAAAACTTATTTTAAATTAAATTAATTTCTGATTAAAGTCACATTTGATGTGCGATATATCTACACATTTAGCAATTATTTATAAATAACTTTTTTATCTGATGTTAACAGACATTGGACTGAGAAATGAAATTCCTTTGCAATCCAAATGAAACGGAAAACATATAGAAATTAATTTTTAAATCGATCAAAAATTATTGGGAATAGCACTACATTTGATATGATATAATATATCGTATGTTTTATTTAATACTATTTTCTTCATTCAAGCGAAACATTTTGTTTCAAATAATGTGTTAAGCGATTCAGTAAAACAATAAAAATTTTATGTTATATTCTTTTGTGGTCTTTAAATAAAACCTATAAATTATACCATATTTTCAAATAAAATTCAGATTCTTTACGACTAGAATCTAAGCGGAAATTATTTTCAATAAATAAATTTTAAATGAAAATTTTTTGCAATTAATTTCAAATCTTGTGTAAGAGCTGTGTATGTCGTGTGCAATACAAACATTATATTAATACTTCGTTTCTCATTGAAAGACTTATTTTTGCACATATAATGGAAAAGACATGAAAAGAAATTTGATGAGAAGAACATATCAATTAAGCATATATTATGTGAACTTAATTTAAATGCAAAACTTTTTTTAAAAGATTTATTTAAAACTTGATTTGAGAAGTGATTAGAGAAGATCTGACTTCTGAGGAGTTGATTGAAAATCAATACAACTGTGCTTTACATATAAAATCCATTAGAGTGTGCAGTCATTGATGAAAATACAACTAAAGTTAATATGTATTAAATTGGAGACAATTACCTGAAGTCTATAAAAAGCTCTGCTTTTAGGCCCTCTGTTCATGATCTCCTCCCTCGCCATTACCTCGATCTCAGACATAGGAGTGTTTGGGTTCTTCTTCCTCAGCTCACGAAGAAGTTGAATGTATTCACGTCTGTGTTCTTCGAATTCACGCACTTCTTCGTCGGCCTCCTCTTCAAACACTTTGAATCCGCCGTCGATTACATGGTTTTGCGTGAGTTTAGTGTTCGCCAGTTCCATGTCTTCCTCTCCCTCTCCGCCCACAATTAGACCCCTTTTATTCATTCTATACTTTTTTGATAAGTACTTATAGACAAGAAGTCTTCTGTCGGCGATATAAGCGGTTAATACTGTGGCCGGAAATAAGAGAAAAGTGACTAAACCCTCCCATATCTCGATCACTCCATAGGAAGTCCACACAAGTATAATACAGAGCCATATATAGGCGAAAACACTCCAAACCATTGTGACGAAGAAGACTCTGAGATGTTTGATCTTTTTGTATTGAGTGTTAGGCGTCGCACACCAGACGCAGATCGCGATTATGACAAACATGTTGAAAGCGGCCGAACCCACGATAGTTCCCGGACCCAACTCTCCCGCGTTGTAGTCCATGGCATACACTTCGATGATTGACAGCAGGATTTCGGGCGCAGAGGAGCCCAAAGCCATAAGCGTTAGGTTCGATACGGTTTCGTTCCAAATGCGGACACTTATCACTTGCGGCTCAGAGTTGGGCTTCTTTATAGTGACCTGTCTTTCCTGAGATGTGATCACTTCTATGGATGCCATGAACTTATCGGCGATTATAGAGACGCCGACAAACAAGTAGACGAGTCCCACGAAATATATCACTCCTCGAGCTATTTTGTCACCGAATGCTAAATTAGTTATCGGTTCCCAAAC
This sequence comes from Medioppia subpectinata, assembly GCA_905368565.1. Lineage (NCBI taxonomy): Eukaryota > Metazoa > Arthropoda > Arachnida > Sarcoptiformes > Oppiidae > Medioppia > Medioppia subpectinata. The sequence continues at coordinate 5,385 of CAJPIZ010000561.1, forward strand.
CGGTAATAACAGACCCGGAGTGCACTTCAAGCTATCGATGGCACTGGAAGTGTTGCCTCCGTTGCTATCACTGGCTCTAACGTCTAATAATAACATATTTAATATAGTAATCAACGACCAAAAGACTGCTGAAAATGATTGAGACATGAATGGGCTCGCAATGAGAGGCATTGCGAATGAATTGTACAAAAATGTGGTCTTTATTAGTGAATGGAGACAATAATTAGAGGGCAAAGAAGTGAAGATCTTTACTGGAGTTGCACTTCAATAGCCCATCACTTGACTGAATGAATGAATGTATTGAACGAATCACTACTGAATGCGAGAACTGCGAGAATTGAGTGCAGGACTGCTCTTTCACAGCAACACTACTGCAAGACATGAGTGGCATTAGTAAACAATAGCTGTGTTGGACGTGCCATCTCTTTCACAGCCATTCGGTGATTATATCGACGCCAATAAAAAGCCAATTCTTTAGCACAGAAACTGTTTTGCCATCAAAAGTAGTGTCAATGCATTCAATGCTTACAACACTCGCAGCACAAGAATAGCACAGAAGAGCACAGAATAGTACAGAATATAGCGATTATAATAGTGTCACTCATATGTTGACTGCATTTCACTCGCTTTTTCCGCTACTCTTCTCTCGCCTTTGCGTTACAATAAGTTTTCATAAAACAGTTATTAAAGTAAATACGAAGAAAAAAGTTTTCACTCCAATTGAATGGAAATAACGATTAGTATTAGATTCGGACTGTTGTGACACATCTGGAAAGTGTCATAAACTTATAATATCTACATAAAGATAATTATAAGGAATGAGAAAAGACTTTGATTGTGAGACTTATGCAAACAATCTGTATCTGTGCCATAGATTAAGTGTACCTCAAGTCCCATATAATCATTGGGAAGAGAATGTGTCGACGAGTGAACAAAAGCGCGCATTCGAGGCAATAGTCTATATATCACCGAATGGATGAGTATTTTAGGAAATGCTTTGAATGTCTGACAAAATGTGGTACTAAAGCAAAACAAGAGAAGCGATCCTTCAATTATGTGCTGAGAGTGCGTCAGCCCTACAGCCCTAACAGCACGTCATGTCTATATTCAGATGGCAAACCAAAAGGACATCTTCACTATTACTATCTCTCTTATCTAAATGTAAGACACTCTCAACACTTAAATATAATTATAACACAATTCCTGCAGTATTTCAATCAATTCATTGAATACAACGAAACATCAAAATATATATATCTTTTGGCAAAACATTCACTAGATTTGCATAACATTACGAAATATTTAATACTCTATTCATTCATCGATTCTACATTACATGCCATTCTATTAATCATATTCTATCACTAATCCCATACAGAATTACCAGAATTACTGTTAATTATTCAATAATCCAAATGTTTCTAATAGTATATTAATATTTTAGTTTCTTAATACCTATATTGTATACTTTGATATTTATATTTCTACATGAATTTAATTAAAAAATATATCAAAAACAGTTTAATTATGTAAAAATTCTAATATATAACACATTTAATTAATATTCAAAAACTATTCGTTTATTATATAACAAAGTTATGTTTTGTTATTTTTATATTATTTAAAATAGACTATTCATTAGTTTTTATGATGTAAGATAACATGTAATGAATGCAGAATTAATGCTTTTTTGCAACAAAAAAACATCTTCGTTAATAAAGTGAGCAAAAGATAAAGATTTTGTTGGGTTCTATCATACAATACAAAACACTCCCTATTGTATGCTTTAATTCAATGAACACTTTATACAACTAAACGCTAAATATATAATAATTTATTTTCAAATATATTTAATAAAGAGAATAGGTTTTGAAAAATTCATTGATTCTTAAGAAATTCGTTTAAAAAAAGGAGAACCTTTTAATAAAAACATTAATGTTTTGCTAATAAAATGTTTTTGCAGTAAAATATTAGGATAAGAATTGCATGGTTTGTATGCTATGAATATAATACATAAGTTGGCAAACGATTTGTACGTTTTGTTTTATATGATATACAGTATACCGACAAAAGTGTGGGTAAAGAATATTGAAGAATGGGAAACGTTTAAAAATAGTCACTCAATCCATCGCTTTTCTCTTGCAAGTTAGCATATATTTATTTCTGTTTACTGATAATGAACTCAAATATACAGTATATTAAATGTAAAGCATTTATAAATCAATATATTTTAAACCAATAAATTTGTCTGAATTTTCATTTTTATGATAATTTTTTGATTTATTTGTATAGAGACTCACAAATGACTAAAAAGTAATATTAATTTAATTATGTGAAAGTATGAAATTGTTTTTAACAAAATTAAAACAGCTTTCGTTGAAAGGTCTTCATTTTATATTTAAACAAAAATTAATATTTTAAATTTATGAACACTTTTTATAGTCATATATAAAACAATTTACCCATACTTTGAAAGGGATAGTGAAAATAATAATAATAAGAATAAAATGCAATGGCTTTTGGCTATTATACGCTCCAACTATTGCTGTATTATTTGAATTTATTGTTGAGAATTGAATCTAAAAACAAATCGATACGAGATTTTTTGTTCAAATAATTGAATTTTGAAAAATATAGGGATAAACGTCTGCCGACACAAGATTTATATGAGTATCGATTTCAACGAAAAAGAGATTTTAAAATTGTTTAATTATCTGTAGATTCTGTGCGACAAGAAAATATTTTTTCAATCAAAATTGTGTTGAAAATACTTTTTTAAAGATTGTATTATAACAATGTTAATACCATTATTGAATTTTATATTTAACATTTTTAAACCCATTGTTTGCTTATAAAAAAATTTTCATTCGTTTATAAAAAACCAATTTTAATCATTATTTGTAAATGATATGGAAAATAAAATTGTTATAAATCATTTTTATTTATTTTGTAAATCCATATTAATTCAAATATTTACGAACAACTCGTGAAAACATTTAAACGACATTTTAAATAGAAATCTTTTGTTTTTATATCCAAATCAAATAAAACTAATGGAATAATAAATGGTTAGAAAGTAGTCAATAAAATATTTATAAAACTATTGTATATCATATAAAATCAATGTTTTATTAGAATTGCAATTAACTTATAGTTTACGTCAAATGTTGCATAATTTACACAATAATGTAAATGAAGACTCGTTTATAAATTAATAAATATAAACGATTATTATAATATAAAATTTATATTATTATCTAATAAAGTCTAAAATTATTAGATAATAATTTTAAAAATATCATTGTATTTATTCTGTGTTTAAAATTATGATTTTATTAATGAAACCTTATATAATAAAAATTTAAATACAATAACAAACATTTAAAATTAATCGTTAAATGCTGTTTAAAACTTGTTTTACTCGATGTGTTAAATAAATGATTTCAAGCAAACACTACTTAAATTGAAAATAAATTATAAACGTAAACCCTTTAAGTGTAAACAATACACTACACCTTTATATATGAGTATACTTTAAATGTTTTAGAAATTTTCTGCTGTAATAGAGATTGTATTTTGCAATAAATTATTGTCTTCGAGAAGCAGAGGATTTGAGTCAATCCGATATTACTTTCAAATAAAATAATATAAAAATTGTTGAATATTTGTGTTTTCGTTGCTAATAATGTTGGGAAACAACAAATGTCTGCAAAGAATTATTCACACAACAAATGTAATGTAATAAAATTTAATGTGAAAAGGGATAATGGACAAATGTAGTTTTATTGCTTGTTTTGGGTAGGCCAAGTTTTAACATGTTGCCATTACCATGAGCTGGACATTTAGTATTTTATCGCCTCAATACAAATGGACACAACGACTTAAAATGATAAGTTATGTATTATTTGCGGTCAAAACGCCAACATTAGTATGAATGCAAATGACAAGCGCTAACAAGTGCTGCAATTCTCCTTTGATATCTCTTTGGTCGTCACAACTCACCAAATGTTTTAAATCACACAAAAACACAGAATTATTCGTTACACGAAAAATATATATTATTTACATTAAATCAATGAATACTATTATTTGCTATAATTTTTATGTGCATTTGATATAAATTTTATATTTTAAATATTTTTTGCTATTATATTATTCAAATTCACATAAGAATGATTATTATTTAAATAAAATTACATTTGGTATAAGTCATGAATGCAAATATCACTAAATATAGGAAATAATTATATTTTACACAAAAAGAAAGATTCAAAAACTGGAGGCGAATATAAGAGTGTAATGAATTGTGACCATCGCTTATACCAACCATTATATCGAGCAGTGAATGAAATGCTTAATGAATATTATATGATATAAAAATAACAATTGGGGCGTATATATAGCGTGGGCTTTAAATTATAAGTTATATAACATATAATATGTGTTCAAAAGTATTCGCCACCGAATACTATACCAGAATAAACGGAAGCACAGGTTTCCAGTTTTATTGTTCAATACCTGTATTATTATATTAAATAAATCATATTTTCTTCTCTTATATTGTTGTTACCTTTATATACATTTCTAGTAAAGTATTAAAATTAAATTATTAAATATAACATTGCATTTGGGAGATTTTGAACATGATTTATTATTAAATGGCTTAAGATATTAATTATGAATTAATTGAACAAATCTATGAAATGAGAAATTATATTAACAATAATTTACTAAATGCCACATAATATTAGGAAATTGTTTATAAGAAACGTATTATAATTGAGACAAAAGTAATCAATAATTTACATAAAAAACGAAATTACATTTTAATTATAAAACACTAATCATTTAAATTAATTTCACGCCTGAATTGTACCGTTTTTCATACCATTCTCTTCGACTGGTCTTTCGCCGATTTCGTAGGTCTTAAGTAAAAGAAAGGATTTGTTTTTGTGTAAATCAATTGTTTAGTCATTAAAGCCTTAAATAGTTAATAATTACTTTATAAGTCGGGTTATCGTAAGCGGATTCCGACGGCGCTCTAGTGATCGGCGCTTTCGCTGACGATTGCTTTCGGAGCAAAAAATATAAGACAACGACGAATGCGATTGCAGTGACCGCCGCGAACACCGACACAATGACCAGACAATAGAAATATCTTCCGTCCATTAGATCGCTTTCCCGAAGCGCTTCCGCCTCATTGGCTATTAAAGTGAAATGTTTTTATGAATAAATTATGTATAGCTTAGAAATCACTTGGAAAGGCATCGAAATGAATGTTTGATGCAAATGCTATCATATAATGAATAATAATAAAAGCGATGAAGTGGTGAACTGACCCGAAATGTCTATCTTATCGATGTTTGCCGACAGCGCTCTATCTTTTGTTGTGAATTCAATGGCATTTGATGAGACAGTCTTACCATTCGTTAAGTAGAGATCAATCCATGCTTTGTATCTATAAGTATAGATGAAAAGTGAGTAGGAATTGAGTGTTAATCCAATTTGTGTGAAAGGCATACCTTCTGTTAGGTTTGAGTCCATCCAAAACAATCCTTCCCTCTTCGTCCGGGTCTTTGAATGTGTGCAACAATTCCATACTATCTTCACTTCTGTACGATATCTTCACAACATTAATAAACTTATTGATAGGAAACGGCAGATCATTCATCTTGATTGTGGTGTACAGCGTGTCTACATTCACATCATTGGGATGTATTGTGACAGTTATGTCAAACAAGTCTTTCGGAGACGAAGGCATATCAATCACTATTGGTTTCGTAGATATGATATGCGTTTCAATATCAGGATTTGGCGTAAAGAGTAAGTCGACGGCATAAGACACTCCGGGCTCTAAATCCCTCAACATATAAGACCTGACATCTCTGTGCAGTATTGGTGTTGTCTTCCATTCGTTTTGATCCTTTTCGGCGTTTTTATAGCGAATCTGAATGCCGTCAATGAACTTCTTCTCCTGAGGACTGAATACTCTCCACGAAATTTTCAATGTCTTATAATCATTGGAGACGGCATTGAGCTGAACGTCAAGCATTATCATTGGCGGAACAGTTGTGGTTGAGGTGGTAGTGCTGGCAGTGGACGGGATTGGAGGCAAATATAGTTTGTAGACTTGGCTTTCGGGACCCGATTGGAGGGCTTCGATGATCACTTGTATTTGGAAGAAGTAAGTGGTGTCTGGACTCAGATTTCCCAAATGGTATTCAATGTTCGCGGTGTCAAAGAGTCGTTTGGGTCGCGCAAACTTCTGGATATTCCATTGAGATCGAGGTATATTCATGTCAGTGGTGTAGTGCAGCTCCGCGTGACCTATCAGTCCCACCAAAAGCGATGGCAGTGTGAAGCGGATCCGCGCGGACGTCGAGTTTATCGCCACAATATTCACGTGCTCTAAATCGCGGCCTATATTTTGGCATTTGTTTTTTAATAAGCAATTAGTTGTGTTCAGTCCATACAATAATTTATATTTGTTGTATATTTTAGATTTATTTAGTTCAGACACTAACTGGTATTGGAGTTGAGATATTGAAAAAATAATGTAATTATACAGCGATTTACAACTAATACCTGAATCTTTAGAGTCATTGCATATAACGTAAGGACAGAGTACGAGGGGATCGTCAGGTATGACAACAGTAGGATTGGGACAGTCGAGGGTCGGCTGTAAGAAGCGATCGGTTATTTGCGGACATCCTCCGGGATGGCACTGAACGTTAGGCAATCCATTGTTAATACTACACTGACAGCGCCTCTTAACCCCCTGTCCCTTCTCATCCCATTGTTCACCCAATTTATACCGCTTTCCATTGTGTGAGCAATGATTTGCTATCAGTGAATGAGAATTAAGTTTTAGTTAGATTTTTATTAGATATTGTTTTCCCTATTGTTTAATATTTTAGAAACTCTTTTTAGAGATAATTTAAACACAAGTTTTGTTGTGAATATCTATTTTATTAATCTAAACGGAATATGTATCTGGCATTTAAATATGTGGCACAAAAACACACTCTGTGTTATAGTTTTTCAGTTATTGCTAACAACTTATTGTAAATAATGGTTTCTATTAACGTTAGAAATGATTTTCATCTGTTTTTTCATTATATTTAGTCGATTGAGCGAACAATTGAATGCAAAGTTAAAAATAGCATAGAATTAAATATAAGTGAAGTTAACAGCAATATGTTTGGCGAACACTATTGAGAGTCAATCGAAATTCTTTCAACAAATTCTTTTGACAATTCAAATAAATAAATACAAAAACTGTTTTGACATTTAAATCGTATAAATAGTTTACTCATTCAATAGTTGAGTGAATTATCACAAGTTTATGCTTTTATACATGTATGTACTTTAATTTAGAATAAATTTGGTTTAAATTAATGAGATTTACCATTTAAATTATAAGAGGCATAGTTTTTCATATGATTTAACAAAATATCTATTTTTCTATTCAGGGATTTAAACATAAACTTATTCTGAATATATTAATTATAGCATTTTATATACTATGATAATGTATAACATTTAAAAGATATTACAACAAGTTTATCGAAATTCATTAAATTGAAGGTTTAGACCAAATTACTAATTAAATTACATAATAATAGAGATTTTAAATCGTTTAGTTTTTTAGTTTAAACTTAAAACAATTTTAAATTTTTAGATAATTCACACATATTTAAGATGATGTCAAATTAAATACACCATAAAAACCATCAAAACATTATTTCAATTATAATATATGATTATAATAATATATAATCATATTATAACTTATAATTTATAAGAATATTAATAATGAAACTCTATTTTGCCATTTGTAACAATAATTGCATTTTTCTATTGTCTTATGTGTTTAAACGTCAAACGAATGAAATTATATTTAATAATAGATGAAAACTAAACCAAAATGTATTTATTTTGGTTTATATTTATAACCATTTTATGGATCAGTTAAACGTATTGATTATATACAGCACTGAACTTGTAATAAATAAATTGAGTTCGTGTAATATTTATAGCTTTTCATATAACAATATAATGTGTTTGTGTTTTTGCTTACACATCATTACGTAAAATAAATTGAATGCTAATTAACGTCATAATTATTTAGGATTGATAGACAATAAAATAACAAATTAAGATCTTTGTTGATAAATATTTAAACGAATAATGAGGTTCTCTTAATTCACTATTGATGCTAACCTTTGTCCTCATATGAATTCATCTCTCTCTCTCTCTCTCTCTCTCTCTCTCTCTNAAAACTATGCCTCTTATAATTTAAATGGTAAATCTCATTAATTTAAACCAAATTTATTCTAAATTAAAGTACATATATGTATAAAAGCATAAATTAAACCGCAATTGCAATAAAAATAATCAAACATAAAACATGAGATAATAACCACAAAATAATTAATATCTTATAATTCAATAATAATTTCTTCTTAATGTTTATAAAGTTAAGAAACATAAATAAAATAAGACTCACTTGACTTCTCCTGTTCTCGACATAACCAATGGAGACAACAATTATCGCCTAAATATGTCATAAAAACAAATACAATGACACAATAATAGAGAGCCATAAAGTATGGATATAATGAAGTGATATAACTTGTATGACATACCGGGCAGATGACCCCTATAGGCGTGTGTTGTCGGACACGGCATATGTGGCGGTGGAATATCGGGTACTGAAGGGCAGCGGTTTTCGCAGTCAACTTTGCCTTTAAGACACACACATCTGGTGCCACACGGAAGCAGTTCCTGAGGAATGTGTTTAAAGTTTGGAAAACGAATTCCAGCGAAAGAACACGAGCCGTCTATAGGGTTTGGTTTGAATTGATTTCATTAATCAATAAAATAATAATGAATTCCAAATACCATTTTTGCATTTGGGTTTTGGACAACAATTGGGTGGAGTGGGTATGAAATGGGGGTCAATATCCCATTCGAGACAATCGGAGACGTGGGGCGCAAAATTGTGCGGACACTCTATGGCCGCACAGTTGAGTCGGGCGTCGTGTCCACAGTGACAGACCGCTCGACAATTGTCATAGATTTCCTCTCCAATTGCAATGTTTCTGCCTTTGAATTCACAAAATTGTTTGTTTTTCGGAGACGAAGGCTTTTCAGGTAAATCAAGTGCTATAATAAAGTCATGTATTTCTCAATTAAACATTTCAATTTATATTATATATTATTTATTTTGTTTTCAAAGCTAAACTTATGATTATGAGTTGGAAAATTATATGCATTTATAATTTTAATATTCAAATATAAATTAAAATCAAATGATACCCAAAATTACCATAATTTTAATATAGTCATGAAATATCTACTGACATATTATCAAAAACCATTGTTTGCTATTCTGTGTTACGTTATGTTGTCTTCAATTGGTCTGATAAATGATTCAAATGAAATGCTACAACAATTTCGTAATTGTTGTACTTTTTTGCTTCTTTTGTTTCAATTATTTACAGGCCATTAGTGTCTTAACCGAGTATTATATGGGAACTCAAGATTGAGATTTAATTTCGTATAAAATATTTACTCATTTATGATATAAACCGCTATAAAAGGGTTGCAATTTTGTTGTTGTGTTGAAGAGTAACTAAATTTCTAGCGTTGCGCCCAATTGTAAAACACCTACTATTCAGACAACACTATTTTAATGCCCACTTCTTCGCCAAAAATGTATTTTGATTGTTATATGAATTGTGTTGAGAAATCCCAATACTGTCGCCAATTGCGGCAGTGATTCACCAGAAATTATGCAATCAATGACTATAAATGATTGCGATCTGTAATTACGAAAGGATCTCAATACCGAAAATGTATCCCAAGTTCGTCCCAATTATAGGTATTTAGGTTTTGGGCAAATGTGTTGTTTCTTTGCATTAAATATTTTTATCGATATTAATCACTTAAATTAGCAATTAATGTACTCAATGTAATTTTGTTTTTTGATTTACTCAACTCGATCTTAATAAGTATGTAAATTATTATTCGCTCTTACATTTGCATAACTATCTCTACATTTAGTATTCATAATATGAATAATATATTATATTTGTGCAAACATTTTATGTTTTTATTTTATACCAATTTTTTCTGCTTTTCAGTCCTATGTTTAACGGAATTATCGTTTAATGAAATCGTTTTAAATCTGATTATATTTATATAAAACTTGTTTGGATTCTTATAAAAATAGGTATAACAAAGTAAAACAACATAAGTACTAATAATAGTGTTTTTATGGCACATACTATACATGCTATAAATTATTACTTAAACACAATGTTATTAAAACAGATATAAAAGTTGATTGAATGGCAAGAGAATGCATAAAAGCCATGAATTAATGAGAATCAAACTTACGGTTCATATTGTTATGACAGACCACATACGGACAAATGCACGGGTCGTCCGGCTGTACGATCTGAGGGCTCGGGCACTGCTCGCTGGGCTGTCTAGCACTGGCTGGTAGTGTAGCGCAACCACCTTTGCATTGTGCACTTGTAGTGCCATTTGGTAATAGAGTGCACTGACAGGTCTTTTTAAGACAATTGGCTCCGGTATCCCATGTCTGTCCGATTTTGTATGCCTTTCCGCCTTCGCTCATACAGAAGGGCTCGACGTCGGGATCTTCGGGTGTATTGTTTTTGTTGGATTTGTCACATATAGGAACAGTACAACAGGCGTCGTCCGGCGCCGGACCCCAATCGCAGTTCTCATAGCCAACCGCATCGATATAGACGGGACACCTCTCCTCACACTCTCGCAGTCCTCCCTCCCGACAGACACACTTGTACTCACACTCGCCCTCATAGAAGACTTGGCCCACTTCTATGGTTTGGTTGCCGTGAAAACAGCCGTTAAATGTGATGTCGATTCCGGGCGGATATGTCCGCACAAACACAGTATTACTTTGCGTTTGATTGAAAGCAATTCGCATCAAATAATCGGTTTGTATGGCCAGACCTCCGATGTCTACTTCGTAAATATCAGTAGCGATCACTTTAATAGCTTCCTCGTCAATACCCATTGTGAGCCACTCCCGGGAATCCATCTCTTTCTCTGATTCGGTTTCATTCATTGTGACGATACTATAGAGCAGTTTGAGTGCAGACCCGAGAATACCATTCTTTAGGGTCGGTATCATTACTCTCAGCTTAACTGATGTGGAATTGAAAGCTTCGGCCGAATCGATGATAATCTCTGGCTTATCATTGATGGTATCCTTCTTATCACAAACAGATATCTTACAGCACTCGGGATCGTCTGGATCTGCAACCAATCGACAGAAATTTTCATCATATCCCGGATCAATAGCACAGCGCGGTATGCATTGCACTCGACCTCCGCTCTCACAAAGACATTTCAGATGACAATCCATATAAAAAGATTCGCCTCTTTTATAAGTTTTATTGTCGTGAAGACAGACATCAAAATGTTTAGTGTTTGAGCTGTTATTATGCGAGCCATTAATGGTTTGATTTGCTTCTAAACCGGATGTCGTGTTTGCAGTTGTTTTGCAATTTAAGAGATTACAGCACTCGTCGTTGGGATCTTTGGCGAGAAGGCAATGACTGGGCACTGGATCTGTTGATTTGTGAGCACATCTCTCTTTGCACTCCACTTCCAGCGCTTCCGAACACAAACACGTTAGACAACTGTCGTTGAATGTCTGGCCCGGAAAGTAATGCACGCTTTTATATAAGCACATGAGCGCCGGGTTTCGCACACAGCCGTCGACCCGGTTGTCGGGATCGCCGCTATATCCGTGAAGACACCGACAAAGAGAACTATTGTCTTGGATTTGACAGAAGGCGTTCGGACCGCACGTCATGTTCTCGCAGGTCAACTGTTTTGGCACCGAATCGGCGCAAAGCCGTCCACCGCACGATGTCTTACAACATTTCTTGAGTCCAGTGCAGTGGTAATCATGAGTACAATCGTCGAGACATTTGTTGTCAACGTTTCCATCGATCCAAAGCGGGCAGTGATTGGGTTTACCGGTGAAGGCTTCGGTCGCTTCGTTAGAGCGACCCTCTAATGGCTCGTTCACACAGAGAACAGACGCACAGCAGTTGTCCTCAACCGATAGGGTTTCCTTACAATTGGCATCAGATTTGAAGGAACCGGTTGTGACCAGCGGTGGTACACATCTATAGGTAATGCACACAATAATTGCCGTCAAATATGTGATAAGTTTTAAACAATAGATAAAAGTTTACACATAAGTAATGGAAAAGCTTTAAAAAAAGATTAAAAACCTTTGAGTGCAGTGTTGGGTCGCATTAGGCCTACAAATACACCTGTGATTACATCCTTCGTGGAACTCCTCTCCCACAGCATATGAAGTATTGTTGACATAACAGCCGTCTTCTGTGGAGACGGCAATGATCTCTGAACCCAAACCCAATTTCTTGGCGTCCAAATCCTCCCAAACCAAGACTTGTATTTGATATGTTGTGAAGGGAATCAAGGATTTGATGGTAACAAAGGGAGTATTGTTTGCCTGAATTTGATGCCAGTGGAGGGTTGGCGGCGGTGGCAGTGGTGGTAGTGATGGATGTGTTTGGTGGTGAAGTGGTCTGTATTGCACGACATACCCGGACTCATAATTGGTAGGTTTGAAGTCATCGAAAGCGATGGTAATAGTGGTGCGGCTCTTGTGAGTCACTAAAACTTTTGGTAAGTTTTCATTGCATTCACTTTGGAAACAGTTTTTTGTATCAAAGTTTTCCTGACTATTGTTTGTGAGACTTGTGTTCACTGTAACGAATTGTTCACTTAAAGGCTGACCATTAAGTGTATCACTGGTCGTATTGATTGGTTGTATATGTGATGAGTTAATGGTAAGGCTATTGTCGGACGCAATGGTTAACGAACTGTTGAGTGCCGTAGAGTTGGAGAGCCGTAGAGTTAATGAACTGTTTGTCTGAAGCAATGAATTCGTCGATTCATTTGTAGCGTCTATTTGAGTGATTGTACTGACAGTACAAACACTGATCACAATTACTTTGATTGCTTCCGATAACAGCATTACTGATAGCTTCTTCATAATTGATACACAAAAGTTTGTAGTGTTTTCTCGCTTTGATTAATACATTGAATGGATATAAAAGTGAAATAAATTAAACGAAACTCAACAAAAAAGTCACTTTAAGAAGACTCTCGACGAGTCTTTGGACTCATATCCATATTGAGACTCCATTCATACAAATAAAAGGTGAGCACTGGTGGTAAAAAGTTGGTCCTTTCTCTGCTCACTTTAGTCCCTCCTTTTCGATGGGCTCTCACCTAAGAAACAGGTATTTTAAAAACAAGAATTCCCCTCAGGCTCTACAAAACACCGGTTCCTCTAATGCTCCATAACATAACATATACCCCCAAAACACGACTACACTATACTATTGTACACTTTATTATAGCCATCGAAATACAAGTCTCGAAGACATAGAGTGGGAGCAAAAAATACGGCCTAAGAGGCAAATGCAAGTGTTTTCTCACAATTACAACAATAATCATAACCTACTTATGGCAACCAATCGACTAACTATTCCAACCGTTTCAACACAACCATAACTTCATTACTTTAAATACAATCATTCACTCATTCACTGATATTTCAATCACAATCATCACACAAAATATATTTTGTAATATAGTATTTGGATTTGAATTTCATTAATATTAATATTCAATAAATCAATGGTTCAATGAATCGGTTTATAAATACAGTATTTATCATTTCATTCATTAAGAAGTTTTCATCCGCCGACTAAATGCAATGTTTCTCTCATTTTAGTACATCTCTTGGTCTATATATTTGGTAAACAAACTCATAATAATTGAAATGTATGTCCAAAAGTAATCTTGAAAGTGATTAAAACTGGATTAAAATATTATAGCATAACATAGTTATGAAAGATAATTTTGGTGTATTTATTTCACTCAAAAACAGATACACTGTGTGACCGCTTTTAAGCAATTATTTTTTTATAGAAATTGTCTTTAGTTTTATTATTGTTTTATTTATAACAATTCAGATATACTTTAAAGATTACGATTTGTTTTTTATTATTTATTTGATCTCAAAATTGGAATAAATCTTTTTAAAACCTATTTCTCTATAAACATAATCAACAAATAAAATTAAATTAAATTAATTCAACGAAAAAAGCATTGATTCAAAAACTAAATAAAACAAATAAAATAATTATTTTTTATTTTATTTTTTTTCCTAAAAAATGTTATCAAAAATTATTTTCAACTCGTTTTATGAATTGAATTGAACTTATATTTATGGAAAGAAATCTCATATCATTAGTTTAGTTTGAATTCCTGTTGAATCAGTTATTTTTGAAAATTAAAATTAATTGACATTAACTTCATATATACTGTATTTTATAGTTTATGAGAGAAATATTTGAGACGATATATTGAATGAATTCCTGATATAGTATTACAATCTATTTTAATGTGTTATTATTATTGAATTTTATATCAAATAAAAGGTTAAAAATATTTTTGATATTTTCCCATATAATAATAATATAATATTCTGTTATATTATATTATAAGAAACAGAAAAACAGTCTATTGTAGTGAACATATAGTGTACGGTATATTGAGAACAATGAATAATTAGATCCAATGGATAGCATCACTGAATAGATGTTTACTATGAATGCAACCAAAAACTGCTGAGTCTTTACTGTATTTTGAATGCTAAATATATAGTACTGTATGTAATAGTGAGACACAGAGTATATTATATAATACAAAATATTGTGTATTAAAGGTATGATTAATTTGTTTGACTCTAAACTTTAAGATTTTAAGTATTTTTTTGTTAATGATTTGCGAGAATATATAAACTCTTAATATAGTGTTTGCCGTCTCTTCTCTCTTCTTCTCGTAGTGTTTGAGACTCGATGTGAAGAAGAGATAAAAGCAATAAAAAATAGCTCACGAAATGTTGTGCTCATGATTTTGGATGCATCGCTACATCACGTTATTGTTAACAATCGTCTCTCTCTTTCTTTCTCTTCTAGTAATTACATTAAGAAATGGACTCTACTTTAGATGTAGTTATGTTTTTGCGAAACTTATTTGGATTTATGTCAGACCCTAACAGATATGGAGAGCTAAATATAGGTTCTGTGAATTGAATTAAACTTTTTAAACGTGTTGTAAATTTAAATATTTCTTAATCTAAATCTAAATTTTCACTCAATAATAGCATTAAAATACAATTCTATAATAGTTAACAATATTAGTTTAATGCACTGACAGGACATGGCATTTACAAAATGCACATTTAATTGCATGAAAGTAAATATGTATTGAATGACATTGCGATCGCAATCTTTGGATCCGATTGTTTTATTTCTTCTAACAACTAAATGACAGACAGCCAGTGATTTGCGCTATTTTTCAATCGCTAGACTATAATAATAAGTGTTGACTAAATCTAATATAATTTTGTTTATTAAACATTTAATATCCAAACACAACAACAAACAAACAAAAAACATTTGAACAATACGTCAAACATAGTATAGGAGATGATGTGTTTGCGTTGAGGACTAATCTGTATTCAAGACTAACTCATGAAGTGTAGTGAGAAGGAGGTGACACACATCCAACACATCCAACACTACCAACATTATTGCTCACACTTCAGGACCTAAATCTAAATCAAATAATCTTAATCGTAATACATATACAATCGACTCTACTATACATTAAACACAATAATGAAATGTAATTTACAACAAATACCAGTCAAACCTCATGAATTGGCTTTAAATATATTTTACCTCAAAATATCTCACAATATACTGTCATTCCATATAATTTGTATATTTAAATCAAATGTTGAAAAAATTGCTATAATTTCTCACTCTTGACACAAATCCATTGCTATATGAATGAGAATAATATTTGTGAATTATTCAACGAAAAGTACTTTAATTAATATTAACAATAAACATATTGTCTGATTGTGTGAATCATATATTATATAACTTCTATGGATATACAATATAATTGCAAAAATAAATCAATCATTATTTCTATTGTAGTGTTTGAGTCAAAATAATTTTATTAACACTAATCTAAACGCATTTAATGACTATAATTGCAAACTTCAAAAAACAAAAATCAATTATAACTTATATCGCGAACTAATTTATGGCAAACTTTACAAATGATTTACATATTTTTAATTAAAAAACATTATCTTCTTTTCTTCTGGAGTTCATTAATCCTGTTTTCGATCATTTGCTTGTATTCGACTGAGTCCTCCTCCCAGGGACGCGGACCACGAATATTCTTCCAGTTGTCTAAATCCGCAGTTTTAGTCATACTTTCGTACTCTTCTTCCAGTGATTTGGGCTTA
Organism: Medioppia subpectinata; assembly: GCA_905368565.1. NCBI lineage: Eukaryota > Metazoa > Arthropoda > Arachnida > Sarcoptiformes > Oppiidae > Medioppia > Medioppia subpectinata. Next base: position 21,823 of record CAJPIZ010000561.1, read on the forward strand.
TTTTTGTCGAAACCCATCTCTTTGAGCAGTTCTGGAGTCACCTGTGGTTTCGATTATCATTTAGACAAACATCATATTTCATGCAATTCATGAATATCGCAATTTAATTACATTTCAACCTTTATATATGCCTTTCAATGAGATTTTAATTCAAACTAATATTTTAAATTCACTTCAAATATGTGATTAAAATGCAAGTATTGAGTCATTCTCTTAACTCTAATTAAAAAAGCATTTGAGAAATATTTTGCAAAATATTTTTTTTCCAAAACAACAATAATAATAATGAGAATTAATCTAAATATTGTTATCAAACAATTCAAGTCTTATTATTCAACGTTTAATTTAAAGATAAGTTTATTACTCTTTTGTTGTTAAAGAAAAAAATGTTTTACTTTTCATTTTAAATGTATTTTAAAACAATTAAATGAGATTTTATAACAAACAAAAGATTCATTAGTTAACAAATAAATTAATAATCAGAAAATGTTATGAAAATTACACAAAAATTTGTATAAATATTTCCTAAATTGCTATTAATTATATAAATTTTAATAAAATAATTTTTTGGGTCAAAATTAGATACAAAAATATAGTTTAAACTAAATTTACATTCATATGGAAATATATACCATTAATAATTGTGATAAGTATTGCGAAAACTTCATAAAAGATATCAAAAGTGATTCAAAAAAGAAAAATGATGTGAATTTCTCACACAAAACGTATTCACAAAGTGTTCAACATTTTTATGTTAATATCAGATGTAATTATTCTGTGCTTTCAATTCACTAACAATTCATTAAAAGTCGAGTTAAAGACACCCATTAGGAAGGGTTGGATGGCTTACCACTCATATACCGCTGCTATCAACAAAACAGTTAACTATAACTTATAAATAACTGTATAAAAAGTTTAAATCACTATTTAAGGCATATACAGTATAGTTAGAAATGTGGGAAACAGTGTCTGTGTTGGTCGGGAGGGGTTGTGATAAGACTTACACCAAATTGTTTGTTATGTCGACTGATTTCGTAGCGAACGGTTGAGAACTCCTTCAATGCAAAAGAGCCGCCCGTTATAAACAGCTGATCCACGCATTCATTACCATTGATTACACCATTAAAACAATTATTAATTAACAAAACAATCATTTAATATGCAAACCAAA
>CAJPIZ010000562.1:0-22991 GCA_905368565.1 Medioppia subpectinata
TGAAGGTGTGCTTCTGTTAGCACACAATTAGCTGAAATCTCTCTCTCCTCTTAAGCATTTACTCCAATATTTAATGCAAAGAAATAGCGAATAAAACATCAATAAATCAACTCTATATTGAGCCTTATATTTGCAAAACTCGGATCAAAAGCATTCATTGATTGTGTATATAATGGACACAAATATAGTTAAAAGAGATTAAAAATTTAAATAAAGTGACAGTAAATGTATAGACTATTGATACCCATTGAAGAAAGTCAGGTATCAAATGAAGTGATGGCAACAATAGAGAGCACTTTGAACATAGATTTCAATGGGAGTGCAAACTCTAAACACCGATGAATGCTCTTTTAGACCATTGCTTAATGTCTAACATTTTTCGCTACTCTATGGTTAAAAAGCCAAAGAATTAAATCAAATGCTAACTAAAGCGAGTTTAAGTGGAAGAGAACCACCAGTTCTGGTCTCTCCTATTGACTGAATAGGCAGTAGTAATACAATCATAAATTCTTTCATTCACGACAATCACTGTCTATTGTGGCAAACAATCACAATAAAGGCTTTTCACGTGTTTTGTGTTCACTTTTATAAGCGTTTGCCTCAAAAAATCAAAAGAAGTGACGATTAGTTTTAATGTAATGTATGGCACGCATGCACTCCAACCGCCGATTCATTCACTAATTGACTTACTTTACAATTATATCACATATTATCGGAAAGTGAACCCAAAAATTTGCATTCATTTTCAGCCCAAAAGAGATGTATAACGAGTGAGAAATGAATGTCTCCACTCGTTGTGTCCGAAAGGCATCTCTCGTTTACATGTGTTTACCTGCAAAAAGCAAATCACTAATGAAGTGAACCGACATTTTTACGGATAACTTCACTCAATAAAGATTATTATATCATTATATAACGACAGTATTGCACACATTTTGCACAGCTTTCGCCCAAACCTAACCATTCCTCTCCCCAGTTGTGCCGTTCAGACAAATGCTGTACAACTCATATGTACTCTCATTTCCTTTCTCACGCTTTAAACCACTTCTACACCAGACTATAGGTTCGGCTCTTTCACTGATCCTCAACTCAAATCAGTTTTAATATTATGTCCAAAAACTCGATCTGTTTTCATCATAATTGCAATTCTTGTCTTCTATTTTAACAAGTATTTGATCTTAATTTTCAGATTATTAATAAAATAATTATTTATAAGTATTATAAATGAATTTGAAAATAAACATAAGAAGTCAATTGATAATAAATCCAGAGTTAAGAACATATGATTTGAAAAATATTTCATTTATAAATAGAAAAACAATTCTTTAAAAATAATTTTACAATTAATATAGTTTACAGATGGTTAACATACAGTACATACATGTCGGTGAATTTATTTTACAGATAAGCAAAGAATCAGCAATTTTAACCATAAACTAATAAAAAGTATTTGTATGACTGCAACCAATACTAAATATTACAATATAATAGGGGTTTAGCTACAGATAGTAGGGGTTTATACCCGGGACCAAACACTTACCTTCCGGGAGGGCTTCCCGTGACTTACCGGATATGTCCCGCGAGACTACCGGTTCTCCCGCCGGGTTGTTAGCGCTCCCGCCGATCCCCGTCCCCGGAACGTTGCCCTCCCGGGAGTACACACTTCTCCCGGAACTGTCTTCCGGATCTGATCTTCTCGTTCCCGGATTCACAATATTAATTATTATAACACAATATTAATAAATAGAAAGTATTTAATAAGTATAAATAAAGAATAAAAGTATACAAAAAGTATAGATGTTGTGTAGTTGATGGTAGAGCTTACATAATAACTGTGTAATGTGTGGTCACAGGGCTGTGGTTTATATACCCAGCCCTGGAATGTCACTAGTGGTGGGGTGTCTCAAGAAGAGGGAGAGTAAAAATAAGCGGGGGAAAGTACCGGATTGTGTTTAACATGGGTTTCTATGCTAACATTGGGTTCAATGGGAGTCTATATTATACTGTATATCTTCCCCCTTAAATAACTCCCCCGTTTTTGAGACAATTGTTACAAAATGTTTATGACAAATAAGTTAAATTCAATTAAAATGAGTGTAAATTAAAAATATTGGATAGCATTAATACAGCAAAATAAAAATATTAAATCAATGTAAAATGCAATAATTCAATATAAGTGTAAATAAGTAATATAATAATTAGAAATAATATAAAAATAAAATTATAAACTGTTTTAAGTTGACTTTCTATGTATCCCGACCCGGTTCCCATCAATAAACTGCGATAATGATTGACAACCCGTCTCGACAGTTGGCTATGCTGTGATCTTGGAGTCGATATTGCAGAATCTGTTGGTTTCCGGTCATTTCCCGTCAATACGAATTGTAAGTCTCGTTTTCCGGACATCTCCCGTCTCTATGCGATGTCAGTCTCGCTTTCCGGACATCTCCCGTCTCTTTGCGATGTCAGTCTCGCTTTCCGGACATCTCCCGTCTCTATGCGATGTCAGTCTCGCTTTCCGGACATCTCCCGTCTCTATGCAATGTCAGTCTTGTTTTCCCGGACATCTCCCGTCTCTATGCGATGTGCGTCACGCTTTCCATACATCTCCCGTCTATACGCGGTGTGCATTTCACGTTTCCAGACATCTTAATCTATTGACCGCTAACACTGAGACCTCTCTATGCGATGTCAGTCTTGTTTTCCCGGACATCTCCCGTCTCTATGCGATGTCAGTCTCGCTTTCCCGGACATCTCCCGTCTCTATGCGATGTCAGTCTCGCTTTCCCGGACATCTCCCGTCTATATGCAATGTCAGTCTCGTTTTCCCGGACATCTCCCGTATCTAAGCGATGTCAGTCTCGTTTTCCCGGACATCTCCCGTCTATATTCGATGTCAGTCTCGCTTTCCCGCACATCTCCCGTCTCTAAGCGATGTGCGTCACGGTTTCCCGAACATCTCCCGTCTCTAAGCGATGTGCGTCACGGTTTCCCGAACATCTCCCGTCTCTAAGCGATGTGCGTCACGCTTTCCATACATCTCCCGTCTATACGCGGTGTGCATTTCACGTTTCCAGACATCTTAATCTATTGACCGCTAACACTGAGAATCCGGACGTCTCCGCTAATTCTCGCAATTATAATATATTTCGTCGATATCGGTATTTGCAGTATTTTCATTACTTTCTCTGATTTATTACTCTTAATATCTTTTTCTTTCAATCTAATTCCACACACATATACACAGATAATGCCACTCCCGTCGGGCCCTGACATCGATGGATTCTGTGTATATTCCGGAATTCTGTTCAACACCTTACGCGGTAGTGAAGAACTAATGCTCAGCAATTTCTTCAATCATGTAATTGTCATCTTCAAATCATTTCTTTTTTTCTGATTTACGGACCCTCCCGTAAATGTCGGTCATACGTCTTCTCACAGTGAATATAACTCTCACCGGTTTGTGTGATGTCTGTCGGGATGTCTGTCTCTTCCCCGGTTGTGTGATGTCTTCTACAAAGAAGTCTGTTTCTACCCGGTTTGTGATGTCTTTTAACGGGAAGTCTGTCTCTCCCCGGATTGTGCTGTTTTCTCACGGGAAGTCTGTCTCTCCCCGGATTCTGTGATGTATGCGATCTACTCCCGGCGAATTCCGTCTTTCCCCGGATGTTTGTGATGTCCTCCCGGCGAAGTCTGTCTTTCCCCGGATGTTTGTGATGTCTTCCCGGCGAAGTCTGTCTTTCCCCGGATCGTGTATGATGTATGTGATGTCCTCCTGGCGAAGTCTGTCTCGCGCCGGATGTTTGTGATGTCCTCCCGGCGAAGTCTGTCTCTCGCTGGATGTTTGTGATATCCTCCCGGCGAAGACTGTCTCTCGCTGGATATTTGTGATGTCCTCCCGATGTTGGATGAGATGATTAGATATGAATCCAACACATTGTTATGGTATGTGTTATATTATTTACAATAGTTTGCATGTGTTTGCAATGGTTTTGTATGGTTTGTAGTGTTAATCCAAAACAATAATTTTGATGATATTTGCAATGAAGGTGTGCTTCTGTTAGCACACAATTAGCTGAAAACTCTTCAATTACCTGATATTAAGTTTGTTTTAGTTTTACTTTTAGACGCTTTTGTTTGAACTAAATATTCCGTTGAGACGGAAGTGCAGGCATTTAAGGCACACATAAATTATCAGACCCTGCCTTTCGTCTATGCCTTCAATCTCTTTAGTCAGTTGTTTCTTATCAAACGCCCTGTTCTGTAGCCATACCAATGGCATACCATTGCCAGACACTAACCAACTTCACAGACTCTGCTATCAAAGCTAATGCACTAATGCTTTGCCTGCAGTTTCCTTCAGTTCAGTGCCTTACGAGTTGATCACATACTTGAGCGCTCACAACATCACACCATCCCTTCGTATATACTCTATATTATACCACTATTACACTGAGTATAGCATATTCTGTACACAATTCTTACTTTATGTTCACTACTGTATTGTAGAGCATAGCTATACTCTCATGTAATAGCGCTACACTGTATACACAGTATATGCCGTTCATGTGCTAAACTATAGGTGAACTTCATTTCATTTTTCATCTGTTATGCAATTGTTATTATGAACACAATATATTGAATACTGTCATACAGTTAACTATTCAATTGATATAATCAAATGTAAACGTTTCTTATAAATAAGGTATCGGTGCTAAAAATCGGCCCAATTATATGTCTATTGATTGCTTACCTGTTATTATATTTATATATTATTTGTTACCTTTTTTGTAAAAATTGACTTCAATTTTATGGCAATGTATATAATATTAATAGAACGAGTCTAGAAATATATTTGCGAAATACATGTATTTTATAATAGGATATGTATTGTAAAGCAATTGTAGCTAAAAATATATCGCATACCATAGACTAGTCACTAGTGAACCTCATAATCAATATTATTATTATCTGTATATGAAATGAAGTTAAATATCGATTACCACAACTCCATAACATTACACCAATCAATACAACTGTTTGTCTGTCCTCTCGCCTACAAATGTCACGTAAAATGACATTCAGTTAGGCATCGATTTAATTCATATTTTCTCGTTATTTTAGTTCTGTTTTAATAATATTATACATTAACTAAAATTAATGTATTTTTAGTATAATTTGTTTATTAACGGGAATCATATGTACGTAAAAACCTAGACTTACACTACGAAGAAGTTATTGACCGACAGAACCCCACAATTTGTATTCAATGTTAGCAAATAGTATATTAAGAGTAAAGCATTAGTGGATTTTCGGAGGCTTTATTCACGCTGTTGTCAGTGAGCAGTGAATTCAAAAACATTTCCTCGCATTTATGAAGACTGTTATGTCGTTTTCAGTGGTCGTCAAACACAACTGAATTCATAGTTTGTATTCAAATCAATGTTAGAGTGGATGGCATTCGCATCGCCGGTATATCATCTATGCGTTGAGTGAAGCGAGTATTCAGTCATCTCTGACTGCATCCCAATCCCCATCCCTGTCCTCATCCCGAGTCATCGTTTCTGCTGTGGAACGACATCCCGTCGCGGATTTCCCTACAAAAATGACTTCATTAGCCGAGGGTTCATCAGTAGGGGTTCGTGCCTTTCATGGCTTTCATGGCCTCTTTCTAATGCTCTGTTGGTCTCAAAATTGGTTCAATTGGTTGAATATGACGCTAATGTGATGCAGGCATGAGATGCAGGCTTGGGATGCATTCAATGCGATGCCAACTCAATGCAACTCATATTGTTTGCCAAACCTTATTAGTCAACACAAAACCCATCACTAAATTCACCAAAATATATACAAATTATATATTTCTCTCTCTCTCTCTCTCTCTCTCTCTCTCCATAATAAATTATGTGTCAATATTAAATATTAATGCCTATTATTGTCGACACTTTCCTACCGTTAATGTCTTTGCAAATCTCTAATACATATTAATTAACTTTCTATGGAAACACATTAATTGTAAAAAAACAAAAGTTTTAATGATTTTTGTTGACAGAGATATAAAGATAAAAGAGAAACACATTTGAGTTCAACAAACAATACCATTGAAGAGTGATTTGGATATTCAACACAACCTCTCGTTATGTATTGTTTAATAAGAGATTAATATATGTTTTGTTTTGTATATAATTTATGACCAAAAAATTATCTCATTTTAAGGTCAACCACCAGAGTATAGGTAACCGACGCCTTCCCAGACCTTATCTATTAGATTGTTATAATGTTTTGCGAAATTCTCTGCCAATTCAGTCCTTTAATTGTCTCATAAATAAAGAGTAACTTATATTTAGTGCTATTTTTATCGCAAACAAAAGTCCCTCTCGTGTTATATAACTCTTACATGTGATTCAAAACGTGAATTAATAATAATAAATGTATTTTTTATAAGTCTTTATTTTAATACCCGTTTAATATCATTAGCAATAGTTAGGAATTAGTGGCGAAAATTGATAATAAGTTAGTAATATTGAGAACTAGAGCCTCAAACAATTAATGAAATAATTAATGGTAAATTTTAAAAGGGCCATGATATAATTATAGCCAATTTTTGTTACTATATTTATGTGATTATAATAATTAAAATTAAAAAATTCATAATAAAACCAAAAAATATGCGATAATTTAATGTAAAAAACAAGACTCAATATGGGCTTAAACATCGAGTTAACTCTTTTCGAAAAACACATACAAAAAGCAAACTTTTTGCTCACTATTTAGTGAATACTCCCAATGGATACGAATTTTTTGCTGTGTTTTGTGTGAATCGATAAACATAGGGAACATAAATGACCCAAATTATAGCGATTTTTGTTTTATCATTATTGTTTTTGTACATCAAATAGACGCTAACATATACTTTACACACAACACAACACAGAATATACACAACTTTTATTTTTATTTAATTTGTGTTTTTGTTATATATATTTTAATTTTCAAATAATAATGATTTTTTCTCTCTTAGTTTCGTTGCTCTCGTTTTAACGTGAATTATAAGTTAATATAATATTGTGTTAATAATATATTTTTATTATTGGATTCAAATACCTAATGAGTGGATGACTTGTTTTGTTTGCATTAACCAAACATTGAATGAAAATTTTTCTCTCCATTTGATATTAAATGCAATTTACAACTAAAATATAAACTCGATTGTTACTATATTTATGTGATTATAATAATTAAAATTAAAAAATTCATAATAAAACCAAAAAATATGCGATAATTTAATGTAAAAAACAAGACTCAATATGGGCTTAAACATCGAGTTAACTCTTTTTCGAAAAACACATACAAAAAGCAAACTTTTTGCTCACTATTTAGTGAATACTCCCAATGGATACAAATTTTTTGCTGTGTTTTGTGTGAATCGATAAACATAGGGAACATAAATGACCCAAATTATAGCGATTTTTGTTTTATCATTATTGTTTTTGTACATCAAATAGACGCTAACATATACTTTACACAACACAACACAGAATATACACAACTTTTAGTTTTATTTAATTTGTTTTTGTTATATATATTTTAATTTTCAAATAATAATGATTTTTTCTCTCTTAGTTTCGTTGCTCTCGTTTTGACGTGAATTATAAGTTAATATAACGTAATATTGTGTTAATAATATATTTTTATTATTGGATTCAAATACCTAATGAGTGGATGACTTGTTTTGTTTGCATTAACCAAACATTGAATGAAAATTTTTCTCTCCATTTGATATTAAATGCAATTTACAACTAAAATATAAACTCGTTTTGTTATACAAGTAATAGAAAAACTGTTTTTGCTCTCGATTTTTGTGGGGTTGCGATATATATATAAATATAAAGGGATCACATTATGCTCACCCCTTCCCTGTGTTTGCCATCCCCTATGATTTATGAAACAATTAATTTAATTATAACTGTATTATAGCAGTAAATACAGCGTAAACTCATGTAATATCTTATGGCAAACAAAATATAAGGCAAGCGATTGACGTGAAATTAATCTCATGATCGGTACCTAACCATTAGTTCGGGTGCTTATTATGAGTTTATTAATAGCATATATTAATAATTCAATTATGTTTTTATTTATTGTAATGATTTAGTCCGGTATTACACTCACAAAACACGTAAAATTGTTTGTTACTTATTTTGGCATCAATTGGGAAAATATTATAAATTAATAAATAAATGTGTTTTTTCTTATTTTCCATCGAAAAAATAATTTCCACGACTTTTCATGAATTGGAAGTGAAATTCGTGAGAATATAATGAGTTGAATGAAGAAACAAAACTTATACTAAATATTGAATTAATATTTGCGTTCAAAAGTACTCTTTAGTATTCTTTACACCATTTGTTTCATTTGTATAAATAATTGATTGATCGAAACAATAGTCAATTTCAAACACAGATTTAGCTTAATTTTCTCCTAAGGAATACTTAAAAAGCCAGAGAGAGAGAGAGAGAGAGAGAGAGAGAGAGAGAGAGAGAACATGTATTACATAATCGCTAAGTATTGTTCATTTCAGGTAAAAAACTTTATATTCATTTAGTTTTCAAACTTCAAGTAACGAACGATTAATTTTAATAAGAGAGAGAGAGAGAGAGAGAGAGAGAGAGCATGTATTACATAATCGCTAAGTATTGTTCATTTCAGGTAAAAAACTTTATATTCATTTAGTTTTCAAACTTCAAGTAACGAACGATTAATTTTAATAAACAGAAAGTAAGTGAGAGTTCACTCGTTGTAATAATTGCTGACTTTTCTCGCATTATTATCTTCTCCTCTATCTCTCACTTCAATACTGTTTGTGTGTGTATTGAATGGCAAACAAAGCTATCAATTGGTGTTTGAATAGTGAGGAAGTAATAAATGAATTTCAACATAAAAAATATACTTAAATACTTCAATACTTTTCGAAGTCTTATTTATTATCGCTTATGTATTAATGATTTACATATACAGAGAGTGAGAGCACAGGGAGAAGGAAATGACGGAGTGATTCAAGAGAGGGATTGACTTCCACTTCAGTTAACCTAATAATTGATAATTTATGTTCAAATATGGAGAGAGAGAGAGAGAGAGAGAGAGAGAGAGATTCAGTAAATAATTTGTATAAAAACAAAGAAATACTCCTCTGAGTGAATATATAACGATTTCTAACGACTTGCCTATCGATTGCTTGAATATAATCTCTGTTCCGATAATTAAATTATCAAATTATGCATACATTGTATAAAAGTATCAAAAATCTTATGAAAAAATTGTGCAAACTTTGCTAAAGTTTGTGTATTTTAATCATAAATAATTTATAAGACTCTCTCTCTCTCTCTCTCTCTCTCTCTCTCTCTCATGATTCATGTAATTCTCGAAAATTTAATAAATTGCAGCTATTTTTCGCAATTAATAGCAAAATGTTTTTCTAATCAAATGTATTGACACAATATATGAGATCTGAAAATAAACAGTTTTTCAATATATCATACGATAAGCAATATTCTTGAAAAATGACAGAACCATTGGTTTTGTATTCAATTCACTGTTGGTGTCAATGAATTCAAAAATAAATTTAAAATAAAATTGATTTTTAAAATATAGACGAAGAAGAAAAAGAAATTACCCAATGATTTCTGTCGTGACCTAATCATCAGGAAATTAATTCCCGTTTTATTCAACGATATTAACTGCAAATACATTTAGCAAATCATTGATCAACGAAAAAGATGTTAACATTTAATTCGTACGCAAAATACGATTCAATACTCAATAGGAAACCCATTAATACATACCGTATAATGATTTGCAACCATAAAAATATACAAATCATATGAAAAAACTAATTAAAATATTATTCACATAAAACATATCAAACGTTGTTAGGAATCGTAAGAAAAGAAACAAAAAATTACTGGAATTTTGTTGTAAAACAAATGATAAGATTGTGAAACAAAACAGAAAAAGGTTTTGCAAAATAACATTTTTAATTGAATTAATTTTAATCTGGGATTTGAAATGTCAAACGAGTGGTAAAAGGAAACGAATGCTATTATTATTATTATTATAGCCGACAAAACACAAAGTTGTTTGAAAAAAGTCTATTAAAATAATGAATCAATTCATTCAAACATAACATACATACAGTTCTCTCTCTCTCTCTCTCTCTCTCTCTCATTTTTGTTATAACATTTGTTGATGAGAATTGATTGCACATGAAATATAAGATTTAAAATAATGATTTCTGTCGTGACCTAATCATCAGGAAATTAATTCCCGTTTTATTCAACGATATTAACTGCAAATACATTTAGCAAATCATTGATCAACGAAAAAGATGTTAACATTTAATTCGTACGCAAAATGGGATTCAATACTCAATAGGAAACCCATTAATACATACCGTATAATGATTTCTAACCATAAAAATATACAAATCATATGAAAAAACTAATTAAAATATTATTCACATAAAACATATCAAACGTTGTTAGGAATCGTAAGAAAAGCAACAAAAAATTACTGGAATTTTGTTGTAAAACAAATGATAAGATTGTGAAACAACAAACGAGTGGTAAAAGGAAACGAATGCTATTATTATTATTATAGCCGACAAAACACAAAGTTGTTTGAAAAAGTCTATTAAAATAATGAATCAATTCATTCAAACATAACATACATACAGTTCTCTCTCTCTCTCTCTCTCTCTCTGTTTAACGCACATTTGATAGTGTTATCAATAAATCGATTTAATAAACAACACTAACTAATTATAAGAGTTTAAGGTTTAGTACAAGATATTTGTTAACTATTTTTTATTCAGCTTAATCATTCATTCATTTATTAAAACATAAATTTATTGATTTAGTTAAAAATCGATTTATAACTTTTACAATCATTTAATTTTGTTAACTGTCTTTTTAATAATTATTCACTACAATTACAATCATTAAACATTTAATCACATTTATAACCAATTAATCAATCAATTGTTATCCAAACCAATTTAGATATTTATAATTGTGCAAATTATTATTCATACACAAACTTAAATTTAATACATATAACAATCATTTGTTTAATTAATTTTATATTATTGTATTATTAATAATGATTTTAATTATTTAAAATCAAAAATTGTACTTATTTTATATATAACCAATTTGTTGTATGTTTTGTTACTTTTTAATGATTATATTGTAATTAATTGATTTAATTTGACTATAATTTGATTTGCATTGTTTAATAAAACCATTACAATATGGAATTTAATCACAATCACATTTGCATTTTATTTATCATTATGTTTAGTTGATTTTATGACCATATATGGTGTTTAACTTATGACTATGTAGTTTGGTTTATATTTAACACCTTAATGCTATTTATAATTTAATGGTTGCTATGCATTCAAAATCACAACACTGCCATCCATTTATTTTACCATAATATTTGTCGTTGTTTTCACATTCATGTATGCTATAGTATTCAGCTTATATGTGACTTGATACAGTCACAATTTTTGACTTTTTAAAACCAAATACTTTTGTTTTTATACGGACAAGCTCATTAACGCCAAATCTGGGTTTTATGAGATCAAACAATCCCAACAGTGTTATAACGTAATTTGAATCAAACGTTTCGTACAATCATTTGATCCCAAGAAATGGCACAACAAATGATATCAACGAAGACAACACTCGTCACCACAGATGACGGCCAAGAAGTGAATAGACAACAGGTATTTGATTATCATTTGAATGTTCATTTGAATTTTTCGAACGATTTGCGTTGGAATCTGTGTCTAAGCAGTTCCAGAGGACTGTCTTCGACAGTGTTGTCGACATCACTGTTGACGACAATCTATTGATTCAAATCTTTAAGTCAAAGACATCTGTGACTGAAATGATGTCCAGAATTGCCATCAAATGTCCAAACATTGAACGCCTCGACTGTCGAGGAATGAAAACATTCAATGCATTCATACCCGAAGTATTGCAATCATTGCGAGACAATTGCCATCATTTGCGAGAGATTTGGTGTCATTTGACATCAAAATCCGATCAATGGATTCAAGAGTTCGGACCACTCGTCACACTAATAGAAGGCGTTTCGGTTTCAGAGAGACATTCACTCATTCATTGCAATCAATTGTCAGAAATGATGGTTAAGTCGGTGTCAGACATCTGCAGCGCTTCCGGACAACCGCTGGTGAGGAATATCCGTCACTTAGAGTTGATTTACAACGGCGTTGAAGACAACCAACTGTTCACACAATTGGTGGCCGAGAATCAGTCGCTGACCAGTCTTTATGTGAACGCAATGACACCCGAAAGCGTAGAAATGCTAACAGAAGTGTTGGACTCATTGACACGATTGTCATGTTTACCACAATTAAGGGAATTGATGCTCACTATGGCTGACATTTCCTCCCTATTCGCCGACTCTATGCTTACAATTGGTCACAATTGCCGTCACTTGACATCCATTACACTATTTATGCCCAATATTAACGAACAAAACGTTCACCATTTGAGTGAATTGTCATTGAATCCACGGCTCAAGAGTTTGAAAATAGCATTAAATTTGTTTGGAAACGCTGTTAAGGACTTCGTTAGCGAATCGTTTAGACCGTTGAGAGACTGCCGACGGTTAACACATCTGTCAATCTATTGCTATCAAATTAACGCTCAATTATTGGCCAATTTTCTCGAAGATAAGCCACGGCTTCTCTATTTGGCTATAAGTGGACTGAAGACTAACGCGGAATTAAACCAGTGTTTGCCACACATCGCGAGTCTACCGGCGCTGCAAACACTGGTCGTTCACAACCCGTTGAGCACTGATTCAAACAATTATATCATCGAATTGTATGTCAAACAACTGATCCCTAAACTCAAAAATATCGAGTTTTATCAAAACTAAGGCTCAAACCGTTTGTTTTCATATATTGTACCAAAGAATTAATGATTTCAATTGTTTTTTCTTACATTTAATGTTTTACTTTCAATAATTAGTATTTAATTCAATTGCTTTTCAATGTTATTATAATTCTGTACTCATTTTCAATACAATTCATTTGTAAACTCATTTTCTGACATTTTGTATAACATTTCATTATTATTTAATTTGAAATATTTTTCTCATAAAACATATCTGTATTTCTATTGTATTTAATATGTGTTTAAAAATAACTATTAATTAAATAAATTTTTAATATTAAATGTATTAAAAAATACAATAAATAGTTTGAATTAAAAGTCATGTATTTTGAATAATAGTTTGAATTAAATTTTTATATTTAATAATCCTTACTACTATACATTTGAACACCCATTCTCACAGTACGTGTATAGCATTTACTCTCTCTCACCCGCACGACTAATATATACACACATAACTCATAGATATAGATATAAAGGGATTAAAGTTGTGTTTTTACGTTTTGAGGTACAAGTGAACCTCTTTATATGTAACGCTTGAGTAATGCGTTTATATTATACGGGCAAAGGTGTACTCGTACAATAGAAAACAATGTAATAGTGTTTTAGTATAGGTTTTATGGGAAATACGATTGAATGCAAAAATTGTAACAAAAGTTTTGATAACTTTTTCACAGAAATCCCGAAACAAATGTCAATAACTTTTGTTCCAATGATTTGTTTCCAAACCGTTATTACGTCTCCAATAATGACTTCAAATAAAGTTCTCATTTAAGACATATCAAGAGTTGTCTGTATTTTGTTATTCATTTCTTTTTGACACAAAATATAAAAATACAGACAATTGTCGCTATATTTTGTTTACTATAAATAATACGTCATTTGTTTTGTTTAAAAAAAGCATTATTTTTGCATTAATTTTGAATTGAAAACAATATTTAATTATAATTTTGAATCAAACGTTTTGTACAATCATTTGATCCCAAGTAATGGCACAACAAATAACGCAAACGAAGACATCACTTGTGGCCACAGATGACGGCCAAGAAGTGAATAGACAACAGGTATTTGATTATCATTTGAATGTTTATTGAGTTTTAATTATTTTGTCACTTATTTTTAGTCACAGATGTATTCCAAGAACTCTTTGGATCGTTTTGGCGATGATTTGTCACGAGTTTTGTTGTCTTATCTCACATTTGAAGAATGATTTGCGTTGGAATCTGTGTCTAAGCAGTTCCAGAGGACTGTCTTCGACAGTGTTGTGGACATCAGTGTTGACGACAATCTAATGATTAAAATCTTTAATTCAAAGACATCTGTGACTGAAATGATGTCCAGAATTGCCATCAAATGTCCAAACATTGAACGCCTGGACTGTCGAGGAATGAAAACATTCAATGGATTTCTACCCGAAGTATTGAAATCATTGCGAGACAATTGCCGTCATTTCCAAGAGATTTGGTGTCATTTTTTGTCGAAATCCGAAGAATGGATCCAAGAGTTCGGACCACTGGTCACACAAATAGACGGCGTTTCGGGTTTAGAGAGACATTCACTCATTCTTTGCAACCAATTGTCGCAAATAACTGTCGGCTCACTGTCCGCCCTCTTCAGCGCTTCCACCGGACAACTACTGGTTGAGAATTTACGTCACATTGAGTTCGTCTACAATGGCGTCGAAGACAACCAATTGTTTGCTCAATTGGTGGCCGCGAATCAGTCGTTGACCAGTCTTTGTGTGGACGCCGTCAACATTCAAAGTGAAGCAATACTAACAGAACTCGAGGAATCATTCATAAAATTATCACAATTAAGACATTTGTCTCTCAATTTCGGTGGCATTTCCTCTCCATTGGCCGACTCTATGGCCAGAATTGGCAATCAATGCAAACAATTGGAGTCCATATCCCTATATGTTTGCACTCTTTCTGAACAAAACGCTCACTTCTTGACTGAATTATCATTTAATCCAAGAATTAAACGATTAGAAGTAACACTCAATTTGATTGGGAGTGCCGTTGAGGCCATCGTTAATGAATCGTTCGCACCGTTGAGACAATGCCGACGGTTAACACATCTGACTATAAATTGTCATCAAATTAGCGCTCAATTATTGGCCAATATTCTCGAAGATAAGCCACGGCTTCGCTATTTGGCAATCACTGGTAATGAGGTATTAGACCAGTGTTTCCAATACATCGCAAGACTACCGGCGTTGCAAACTCTGGTCGTTCAGACCTTCCGGAGCACTGATTATAACAATTATTTCAACGAATTGTTAGTCACACAACTGATCCCTAAACTAAAACGCGTTAGTTTTGGTCAAAACAATGGCTCAAATCGTTTCTTTCCCGCACAATCCTCAGGAATTAAGGGATTTTTGTTGTAATTCTCGGAATCCCTTACAATGTCTTTTGGGATATTATTAAACATTTATTGATTTTCATTACATTTTATTTTTTATAATTTAGTTTTCAATTTAATTCATATTGTAATTCTGTACTTATTTTCAATACAATTCATTTGTAAACTTATTTTCTGACATTATTTTGTATAACATTTCATTATTATTTAATTTGAATTATTTTTTTTCGTAAAACATATCTGTATTTCAATTGTATTTAATATGTGTTTAAAAATAATAATTAATTAAATATTTAATACTAAAAGTTTTAAAATAGGTTTAATTAGAACTCCAGATCTCTTATTAAAACATTAATTTATTTAACTTTTGTATTTTATAATACAATAGAAAACAATTTAATTGTGTTTCAGTTTCTGTTTTATAGAAAATACAATTGAATTCAAAAATTGCAATAAAAGTTATTTCAAAAATCTCTTAAATTAATAAAATAATTCACAAATAACTAAAAATTTGTTGAAATTAATTACAATAAAACTTAATAGTTATTCAAAGTTTGGACTAAAAGTCTGAGAAAATGTCATAAAAAGTTTATGAATAGATGTCAGTCTTGTTTGCCATCACTTTATGTTGTTTTTAATGAATAACAATATTTTCACATTTTTCTGACAAAAACACAATTCATTCATACAATCACTTCATTTGATCCCAAGATATGGCACAACAGATGAAACCAATAGAGACTAAGAAGGACTGCAATGGAGACAACAATTATCAGGTAATTGACAAACAATTGACTGTTTATTGAGTTTTAATGGTTTTTGTTCAACATTTTAGACACAAATCTATGCCAAAGACTCTTTGGATCGATTCGGTGATGATTTGTGTCAACTCTTATTGTCTTATCTCTCACTCGAAGACCGATTTCGTTACGAATGTGTGTCCAAACAGTTCCAGAGAACAGTCTTCGAGAGTGTTGTGGACATAGAAATTGACGACAAAATATTGAATAAACTTTTGGATTCAAAAAATTCATGATTTCATCTAATATTCAATTGTTGGCCACAATTGCCATAAAGTGTCAAAATATTCAATGGATTGACTGCCGAGGAATGAGTACCAAATATGAAGAACACATTCCCGAAGTGTTGAACACATTGCGAGACAATTGTCGGCATTTAAAAGATATTTACTGCAATTTATGGCAAAATAGCGATCAATTGTTCCCCAAATTCGGACCATTTATTACAAAAATTGGAAATATTTACTCAAATGAAAGACAATCACTCATTCATTGCCACCGATTGTCTGAAGTGATGTCATATGAATTGCATGATGTCTTCGACACCACTTCCGGACAACTATTGACCAAAAATCTACAGACGATTTCATTTGATTACTGTTTTGACTCAAATAACCAACAGTTGCCTGAATTTGTGGCACACAATCAGTCCCTCAAAAATGTTTACGTTATTATTTCGTATGACATTCACTACAGTCTCTCACAACTGCCCAAACAATTGTCACAATTTACACAATTACGGGAACTGACACTTCATTTATACCGAATTAGTGAATGGCATTTATTGACTGAGTTCTTGCGTACAATTGGCTTAAACTGCAAACAATTGAAGCGATTGTCACTTGTAGTGCGCGGACACGACTCCCCACTCAATGTTCAACTATTGGATTCATTGATATCTTACCGCCGATTAAAACGATTTCGTTTAAGACTCGATATGCCTATCGATAAGGAATTGTTGGATCCGATGAAACCACTTGTTTGCCACCGATTAACACATTTAACACTTGATATAATGCGAATGAATGCAAACTTTTTGAACAATTGTCTCAAACATTCATCACGACTTCAATACCTATACATCAATACCATATCATATGGAATATCATATACTCGCGAGTGTTTGTCTCACATCTCAAGACTACCGGCGCTGCAAACACTTGTCATTCACTTCTATCGAGACATTGATCTCTCGGACAATGATTTCTGGGATCTGTTGTCTTCGAGTCCTAAACTAAAGAGCATCGAAACTGTAAAGCACTCGAGCGCTGTAAAGCATATCTCCACCTTTTATTGCCGTAAAATTATTTAATATTTACTTTAAATTTTAATAATTAATACATTTAATTATACCAACCAATTGTATGTCAAACAACTGATCCCTAAATTCATAAATGATAAATATTGTCAAAACTATGGCTCAAAACTTTTGATCCCTTTTGCAACAAAAAAATTAAACATTTCTATTGATTTTATTACATATTAAAAAAATTTATTTTCAATAATTTAGTCATCATTTCTATTAATACAGTGCAACTTCTCTTGGGTGAACTTCTCTTGGATGAACACTTCTCTTAGATGAACGGTTTTGAAATAATTTTTGGATTTTCTATACCTATAACAGAACCTCCCTTGGATGAACCCTCCCTATAAATTATAGGCTATAATAAACACTTTTGTGGTGCAACTGGCCGTTCATTATGGAGAAGTTGGACATTACAATTCTGTCGCTATTCTCAATACAATTCATTAAATTTAATTTAATTTTTAACATTATTTTGTATTACATTTCATTATTATTTGATTTCAAGTATTTGTGTAATAAAATATTTTGTAGTTTTGTTTCCATTGAATTTAATGTGTATTAAAATGTGATAATTAACTAATAAATATCCAATCAATGTATTTCATAAGTAACAAAATTAATAGTTTTAATTAAAACTTAATTTTAATTATTAATAATTTTATTCAAAATATTACAATAAGTTTAAATTTGAAAAAACAATTGAATTGGTTTACAGTGTTTAGGATTTATGGGAAATACAATTGAATTCAAGAATTATCACAAATAAGAGAAATATAAAAACCAATTGATTTTTTACATTAAAAAATAGTTTACATTTATAGCATTTTTACTTACAATAAAACTTCTTCTCATTGTTTACATGGATTTTTATATTCTTGAGTTTAATACTTCTGGACAACAGATCCTCGAAATCATCGTCTGAGAGATCATTCTTCCAGTTGTGGTAAATGACAAGTTTTTGCAGCGCCGGTAGTCTTGAGATGTGATCCAAACACTGGCCGTTAAAATATTGACATCTAATGGACAGGACTTGAAGTCGTGGCCATTGTTTCTGACAATTGCCTAATAATTTGCAGTCAATTTGCGGGCAATAAATGGATAAATGCGTTAATCTTTGGCCCGGAATCGAGAGACCAAACGTTTTAGTCGATAGTGAATAGCTTTTGCTGAGCGTTAAATTCAATCGTTTTAATTGTTGAAACACTTCCAATGAATCCAATGTTTTGAAACTATTATCTGTGATCTCAAAATCCAATGTAAGTATTAATCGTTTCAATTGTTTGCAGTTTAAGCCAATTGTACGCAAAGACTCAGACAATGAGTTCTCGTATTGATATAAATTAAATACTAATTTCTTTAATTGTGTCAATCGTGACAATTGTGGCACTAATTGTGTGAAACTCTCGATCTTATAAAAATAAGAGACATTAAGACATGTGAGGGACTGATTCCCGGACACGAATTCAGACAATTGTTGGTCATTATGAATGCCATTGAGGCTAAACTCCAACAAATTCTTCGCTAATAATTGTCCAGAAGTGGTGTCGAAAACATACGACAAATTATAAATTGCTGTCAAATGAGACAATCGGTGGCAATGAATGAGTGAGTGTTTATTTTCCATTGAGATGCGGCCAATACGTGTGATGAGTGGCGCCAAGTGTCCGATCCATCGGTTGCTATTCAACGACAAATTGCAGTAAATTTGCCGTAAATTCGGGAATTTGTGAAGAATTTCGGGCAAAACTTCGAGAAAGTATTCATTGTTTTCTTCGATATCAATAAAATCAATGGTTTGAATGTTTCGACACTTTTTGATGATTTTATTCATTGTTGTGAAGATTGGAAAGTCTTGGCGTTGAATGAATTGATCATCAAAATCAATGTCCACAACACTCCTGAAGACAGTCCTCTGGAACTGTTTGGACACACATTCCAATTGAAACATATCTTCGATATGGAGATGAGACACAAGAAGTGTATACAAGTCATCACCGAATCTGTCCATTGAGTTCTTCGCGTAAATCTTGAGCAAAATGTGAGACAAAAATATTAAACTCAATAAACAGTAAATTGTTTGTGAAATACCTGTTGTCTGTTGTCTTCATTGCCGTCATCTGTGGTCTCGAGTGATGTCTTCAGGTGTTTCATCTGTTTTGCCATATCTTGGGATCAAATGAAGTGATTGTTTGACTGAATTGTATTTTTGTGACAAAACATGTGCTTATATTCCGATTCAATGCAAACCCAACACAAAGTGTTGACAACAAGACTGACATCTATTCACTAATATTTCATTTCAACATTTTATAACACTTTTAGTCTAAACTTTGAATAACTTTTTAAATGCCATTTAAATCATAAATAATAAAAATTATATTTTATTATTAAACAAAATTATAAACAAATTCAAAACAAATTATAATAAAACAATTATTCTATACAATAGTATTGGTCAACATTGAAAGCGAGGCAATACTAACAGAACTCGAGGAACCATTGAAACAATTATCACAATTAAGACATTTGTCTCTCAACTTCGGTGGCATTTCCTCTCCATTGGCCGACTCTATGGCCAGAATTGGCAATCAATGCAAACAATTGGAGTCCATATCCCTATATGTTTGCACTCTTTCTGAACAAAACGCTCACTTCTTGACTGAATTGTCATTTAGGCTCGGTATCGGTTTCCCGTCTTTTCGATTTATTAAATTTAGATTTTTGAACATATTTTTTAAATTATCGGCACAAATGGCCACAAACAACCGTCTAGGAAACCCTTAACATAACCTAACCTAACTTACCATGATATAACTAACTTAAATTAAAATAATATTTTATAAAACTATTTTTATAATGGTTTTCTATGGGAAGTTAAGATCGCGATATTTCTGAAAGTATTCGAGATAGAAAATTTTGGATTTGATATTCGTGTTCAGCGTTAAATTCTACATCGAATCCATATATCACATTCATAAATTTCGTAATTTTGATAGGGGGTGGGGGTAAAAAAGGAGGTCTTGGAGGGGTGTGCCCAGAGGGTTTTTTGGTGGGCTAAATCGAAAAGACGGGAAACCGTTACAGTGCCGTCATTTAATCTACGGATTAAACGATTAGAAGTAACACTCAATTTGATTGGGAGTGCCGTTGAGGCCATCGTTAATGAATCGTTCGCACCGTTGAGACACTGCCGACGGTTAACACATCTGACTATAACTTGCCATCAAATAAGCGCTCAATTATAATTTTTTCGAAGATAAGCCACGGCTTCGCTATTTGGCTATAGTTGGGCCGAAGACTAAAGCGGAATTAGACGAGTGTTTGCCACACATCGCGAGTCTACCGGCGCTGCAAACACTGATCGTTCAGACCTTCCGGAGCACTGATTATAAGGATTATATCGATAACGAATTGTTAGCCAAACAACTGATCCCTAAACTAAAACGCGTTAGTTTTTGTCAAAACAATGGTTCAAATCGTTTCTTTCCCTTACAATGTCTTTTGGGATATTAGTAAACATTTATTGCTTTTCATTACATTTTATTTCCAGTTTTCAATTTAACTTTCAAGGCATATACAAAAAGACAGGATTTAGAATGGGAAACATAATAAACGCCCCATCTGTGAGTCAATATCAAGCTTTAATACAGTCAATGCTTTAATATTATGTTTCCCATTCTAAATCCTGTCCTTTTGTATATGCCTTGAAAGTAAGTCATATTATAATTCGTACTTATTTTTAATACAACTAGGCAATTAACCATTGGGATATGTTGGTATAATTGTTGATATATGTTGGTCTCTCTCTCTCTCTCTCTCTCTCTCTCTCGCTTTCGATATGAAAATATATGATAAATTTAAATCAGTTTTTATTTTCCATTTATTATCGAAACATACAATATAAAAATTTTATAAAAACAAATGAGATTTACACTAAATATGGACTAATACTAATAGTAATTGAATGTATTAATAATGTTGCGACGGCCGCCACCCGACGCACCGCCACCTCGGCCTCGTTGTGGCCCGCGCCCACCTCTACCACCGGGTCCACCTCTACCACCGCGTCCACCTCTACCACCGCGTCCACCTCTATACCAATTTGCCTTTTTGGCCTTAAACTTTCCTCCTCGGAAACCCCTGCGAGTCGGACCATTGCCAAAGTGCTAGCCACGTACTGGACCCGAGTGTTGGCCACGTACTGGAACCGAGTGTTGGCCACGTACTGGACCCGAGTGTTGGCCACGTGATGGACGCGAGTGTTGGTCACGTGATGGAAGCATTAAATTTAAAGATAAGGAAAGCATATCATAAAAGTGTCCATTAGTTAGACATTTGAGAAACACGTCTGTTTGGCACAAATCACATGAACTTCTTTTGCCTACAATAAGGGATGCATTCATTTTGGAGGCAATCAGTGAACACAAGTCCGTCTCTCGAGTCAATCACACGCTCTAATCACTGGTGACCACCAAAAGGGATGTCATCGCAAACAGCATCACTCTCTCAATCACTAAGATTTTTATGTTTTAATTGCATTCAATAATTATTAAATCAAACTTACTAATTTAAATATATATTATTTTGTATTTTTTGCAACAGAATTAATGAAAAAATCATATTAGTTTGACTGAACACTATTTTGATGAGCTCTGATCGTCGTTACAATTATCTAATTATTAGTGAGTTTTCATCATTAGATGAGTGGCTCTCGTGTGAAACTTATATAAACGTCGGCTTTAAGTATACAATCAATTAGTGGTGTTTTCCTGAAATATGTAACACAACTTCAGTCATTGAAATGCCATTAAATTAAGACATTTGTTATATCATTATTTCTCAGTCAGACATACAATTGGACATATAATTGGAATTTTTCATATAATATTAAATTGTTATGAATCATTTTAAGCCTATTAAATCTAGTTTAAATCTTATATAATATAATCTACAATCTAATTTAAAAGATTTAAGTATTGTCATAAAATATTCTGTATGTTACAATAAAATTATGTCTACTATCAAGCTGAAATGAAAATGAATATAATTAATGTCGAGTTATAATGAATGCAATATAATTTGCAGACATTTCTTGGCGATTGGTCTTCACCTCTGGCTATAACACAAGTGATGAGCAGTAAATATACTATTATTTTGCACAACACTATACCATACAGTGTATCAAATCATTGAATTATTATTAGTTCACAACTTATAAGTTATGTGTCAATAGACAGTAATACAGTATATATTGATATAATTTAGGATTCTTTATATCAATGGACGGAATATCTATTGAAAATTACATGAATTAAATAAATGTAAAAATAATGCGATGAGAAATAAATGCCAAAACATGGATCGTATTGAATGATAGAAAAATATCGATATTTTACAAGTATTTTCCTTTACTTAAAATTTTAATAAATTAAATGTATTGAATAACACAAACATCACTCATCGTATATTTAAATAGGGTTTTATCGACAAAATATACTAATACTCTAATGTTTTACGATTTGAAAGTAT
>CAJPIZ010000563.1:0-22982 GCA_905368565.1 Medioppia subpectinata
ACGACTCGACGCGCGTCACGTCATACACGACAACCACTCCGTGAGCGCCCCTATAGTACGACGACGTGATGGCGCGGAACAGCTCGTGACCCGCGGTGTCCCACATCTGCAGTTTGATTGTCTCGCCGTTGAGTTCAATGGTGCGGATCTTCAGGTCGACGCCAATCGTGTTAATGCACTCGTCGTACGTGTCGTCCGCGAAACGCCGCAAAAGACACGACTTTCCCACTCCGGAGTCGCCGACGACCACCACTTTGAAGAGATAGTCGTATTCGGCATTCATTTCGGTCAATCTATCGTCAAATGGACGACAAGAATGACAACAAAAATGAATCAAAAAAGGAGTAAAACTAAAATGATGTGTAATTGTCGTGACGACTATCTCTTGTGAATACTCAGATAATAAGCATATAATTAACGCCAACGATAGTTGAAATATATGTCATATGATTTGTTTGTATAATGAAATTAGTTTGAAATATAATATATACAGTATATAATCATATAAAGACAATTAGAAATGTTGTATACACTTCATGTGTAATACTATCAGTCACTAGCAGTTGACTGCAATTGCAATTGCATTCACCACGTGTTGAATGATGAGTCCAATAAAGGATATTATAATAATAATATACAAACGTATTGATTGAAATTATTCATTGCAAACAAATTATAGCAATAGAAACCAATGGCGGGTCCGCACAAGCGTTCAATCAATGCCAGTGTCTTAAGCCTTAAACGGATCGGTATTTTGGGATTTCGGGCCAAATATGAGTACAGCAGTGGACGCGGCTTATGGGCTGTCTTTGAGATCCATGTGCTTAGTATATAAATGCCAAATACAGCTAAAATAATTAAACCAATTATTATTAAATACGACCATCGAAAGGCCATGGTCAGTTTTGTGTTATGCAACACAAAGTTACCGATTTGAACGCCAGGCATAACGATATAGTAAATTATAAATGTAATTAAACGGAAAAAGTGATTCATATCGGCTGTCAATTTTACCAAGAAGTTGTGTTCAAGACATCACATCTATTAATAGCTTATCACTTACTGTACGGATATTTGTCATCGTTTGTGATAATTAGGGTGACCAACTCAAAATTTTCAAAACCGGGACATTTCATGAAAATTATAGAAAATTCCGGGACATTACAAGACATTTCATAATTTACCCAGATATTTTTTAGTTAAATCTAATTTTCCCCGGGACGCTCAATGGTATCTATAAAAACCCCGCCGGGACCAAATGGTCAAAACAGGGACTGTCCCGGCCAAACCGGGACGGTTGGTCACCCTACTATGTATGCGTAAACACCTGTATATACGGCCAAAATTGGTGCCTTTTATTAATACTACATCACATGATAAAATATATAATTACATGAATAACTTTTCAATAAAAGACCAGATCGTTTACTTAAAGCACCCGAGAATATATTTAAGAAATGTTTGGTTTATAGACCACTATCTGTCAATATATCAATCAGTAATATCAGCTGTACTGATATAACACCCGTACGACAGTCTATTAGCGCCGGTTGTTATTGTATGTCATTTTTTGAGCAAATAAACGGCCAGTCGGACGATAGATACCGGATCGACAATACACCGGGCAAATCATCGCAAGTTATTAGAATTATGAACACGTCTTTTGGCAGTAGTCTTATGTTACACATACACCAAAGGGACCACACAATTAGGCGCCAATATCAACTTGGTTACATGAATGTGGCCACACATTATGGGTATATAATTCTGGAGTACAGGAAAACAATTGTCAAACTACTGCCCAACCCATACAATCCCGGGTGCGTTGATTACAAAGCCCGGCGTCTGGGCTACCGATTCGACTGTTGGGCAAACTGTCTGTGGGATCGCTTGTCGGCCGCAAACCAGTCATTGCCCGACAATTATCTCGTTTACGATCGGAATCTAAGTCAACGATTTGTCGACGCTAGTAAATTTGGTTCACTGGACACATCGGGGCCGGAGTGTCGAAAAGCTTGTTTTAAACATCTTTATTGTTACCAAGAACATTATCACCTTGTGCAGAAAGAACACTTTGAACCATGGTCAATGAACAGTTTGCACAATATCACTAAAAATTTATCGTTTAAACGTCCCTCACAGCCTATGATTACATACATACAAACACCCAAATTATCATTCGTTGAGTTTCTGTGTCTGATTAGCAGTATATTCAGCCTATGGTTCGGCTTTTCAATGCTATTTGCATCTGATTTATGCGTAAAATCTGCGATAAATTTCATTACAAATATTTATCATAAAAAACATTACACTAATAATACGATTGTTATCCATAATAATCAAAATGTACATTTAACATCAATGAGGAAACTTAGGAGAAGAGCAACTATAAACAATTTATATCTATAACTACAAAATTTAATTTTTAACCCCAATTCATATACATGTATGATTATTCATTATTCATGTGCAATTCAATTTAAATTTAGTTAGAGACAATAAAATATTTATTAAGTTTACAATTGAAACTTGTTAAAACAAACTAATAAATTAACGATCCATGTGTATTTTAAAAAGTTTTAAATAAATATTTTTGTAAAATAGTTTTAAATAAATTATAAATTATTGTTTATTATTGATATAACTATTCAATAAATTTGAGATTTTATTTAGTATAAGTAACTTAATAATCTGGCAAATTATGACTTGCTATTAATAGTATCAAGATTAGCCAACCCCTTAATCAATAGTATTGGCACCGAAAATACTTGCTGTTGTGCGGGTGCGGGCAATGCTGGCCAATCGCATTGCTTGGCCGGTGTATAACTACTATTGTTAATATACACTGTAAACGGCAATACATTTAATTTGTGTATTAACTTGGTGCTATCGTTTGGCAAAAGTTCCCTGGTCAGTGTCATCCATTTATTAAGGTAGCTGTAAATTGTGTAAAAAATTATTAGTATTTTGTAAAGCTATTATAAAATATTAAGTAAATTATCTAAAATGTATATTTTTAAATAATTTATATTTACCATAATGTATCATTGATTGTGTATTTAGTTCCCGGTTTAGATACGGCCATTAATGCTCGCGTTAATCCATTGCGCGCAGGTATTAGCTTATGGTTTATGTTATATATTTCTTTACGGTGTTTCATGAATTTATCAATTTCAACTACACCCATTATACTACACATGGTGATCCACCCGGTAGTTATGTGTCTAGCAAATTGGTCAGTAAACTGAGTGACCAAGGGGCCTTTGTTGAATCTTTGATAGTCGCCATTTAAATATTTTAATAAATGTTCATACGCTCCAAACAGACTATATTAAATAAATAATTAATTTTTAAGAAATTGTATTTAGAGCATTTACTTATTTACTTGTTTATTTATTTATCTATTAAAAGGTATTTAATGCTAGTTTATTTTAAAAAGCTAACACAATGTTAAATTTTATTTGGATACAAAATATAAGTGGATATGCTATGATCGCAGGTAAACTTCCTATAGAGTTGCAAAAGTTGTAACAGAGAAATTTATAAAATATATTGTTTATATATAATTTGTAACTTAAATTATATTTATAATATTTGTTCACTTTACTTTTTGCAATTGGTTTTGAATTGTTCAGTTGTGTCGGCCATTGGGTATTGTTTATCGCCAAAACTGTTGAGTGGGCGCAACACCTGATCAAACTGCAGTTCGGAGTGTGTGGTCACTCTACCAACTATTATAATTAAGTAGTTATAATCAAAATTTTTTAATTAAGTTTATCAATATTTATTTTATTTTTATTTTGTGTATAAAGTTTGTAAGGTATTTGTAAGTTACTAATTATATTTTAATGCATGTAAGTAATAAATGTAATATGGCAGTTTTTTGTTATTCATAAAATATAAAAGTAAATTATTATTACCTGTGATAAAAACTAAAATTATATTTAAGCTAGACGCATTTAAAATCATTCTTACTTTATTAGTTTGTTAAATTGTTATTTAAATTAACAATAACTTAAATGCACAAATAAATATAAAATTGTTTTAGTAACCATATGTTACAGATTTTAATTAATTACATAAATTTATTTAATATAATGTATAATTTTTCCATTACACGTGTTAATTAATTAATTTTAAAAATGCCAAACTATGGTTTTATACATTTACAACTTTGCTTAAGTAAAATAAATAATAGCTTAGTTTAGTTTATGTTTAAATTTTTAATAAAAACTAACAAATAATAGTATTATTAAAATTAACTATTATTTTATATACAAATACTTCAAATTAATTTGACAAATATTAATAGCAAACATTTGATTAAAATTAATACTAAACGTTTCTCTCTCTCTCTCTCTCTCTCTCTCTCTCTCATAATTTAGATTTCAAATATAATTGTAATTAATAAATTGTATATGTTAATATAATTTGCCATTTTAATAATTAAAATAATTGTAATGTAAATGTTTTCATGTGAATTCATAATAGTATGCTTTAAATTGATTATAGTGAAAATACTTTTTATATTTTAATATATGAACAGAATAGATAAAAATAATTAACATTATTACTTATATAAAATATTGTGAATTTTTTTCAAAAAATTATTAGATTTATAAATTTTAATATTGAATTTGCACAATATTTTTTAAATCAGTTATTTATAAAAACACATGTATTTATAAAATTGTATTCTCTTATTTTTGTCATATAATTAATTATCAAATAAATTTTACAAATACAAAAACATTAAATTTTTAAATAAATTTTATTTAAAAATATATAAAGTTAAATATTCAATTAAATTAGTTTATCAAGTTATATAAATTTATTGTAACAATTAATAACGCATTGAATTCTATTCTAATATTAATAGTTTTTTAATCAAATATAGTACTAAAATTTTAATATGATAAAACTAACTAGTTAGTAGATAAATATTTAAATAACATAGTTTTGTAATGTAAATCTTTTCAACCTGTATAAAAATTATTTGATTTAATTAAATATGTGTATTTAAAGGTTATACAATATGACGTTTATTAATTTGATTAATACATGTTAATCTTGTGACAGGTTTTAGAAAACCCGGATAAAAACAGCTATTAATGATGTATAAAATTTGTCCAATACTGTAAATTATCGATTTAATATAAATAAAAAGATAAACGTACGATGTCGTGCAGTTAAGTAAAATTTGTGTGATCTTGATAAAAACAATAGACTTAACAATAACAACACATGCAAGACATTAACAATAGAGTTAACCTCATTAGATTAATATTGTGGTAAAAATTGTTATTTTATAATAAAACATTTATTGAATTTAATTTAAAACTTAATATAAGTCGTAATATTAGTAATTTGCTAACATAGAGGTTAAACTGTATAAACAACACATTTACTGTCAACTTACAGTTAATTAATAGTTATAAAGCAAATGCAAATGTGAATACAGATTTTAAATTAATCGATATATGTCAATTTAAAATTAAATTTAAAAGTATATAAAGAGTGATCACAAACCTATTAAAATCACCAGTTGTTATAATCAGTAGATTAACAACTAATAACCATAATGGGTTATAATCAAACTTTGTCTTTAGCGTTAACAGTAGTTTTACTGTATTTGTCGGGCCAGGCGTTTGGATCATGGGATGGCCGGTGCGGCAATATGTCGGCGAACAATCGTATGACGGGCGGAGATATTGCTGATCGGGGTAAATGGCCCTGGATGGTTAAACTTCATACATGCAAAGATACGTTTAAGCCTGAAACGTGCAATTTTACGTGTGGTGGTTCGCTAATTAGCGATCGGTATATACTGACCGCCGCCCACTGTGTCCAAACAGGCCAGTTAATGACCGCCACGTTTGGCGATTACGATAGTGTCGCTGACGAGAGTACAAAAATTACCGCTCAAATCGAAATGGTAAGTAATTGCCTGATTAAAAAACACAATATTGTACAATAAATTTATAATTATATTTGTTTAATTCTGGTAATTATTTTATTTTACAAATATATAATTTTATTAAATATTAAATAGTGATTTTTTATTATAAATTTTACAAAAATTATATCATTCTAATTTACGTTTATATATTTTTAGAATTTCAATCACCATGAATACGACATACGACATAATTTTCTTAATGATATCGCTCTGCTCAGGATAAAAACGCCGCTAGATCTGAATGATGAGCATAAGCGTTTCGAGCCTATATGCCTACCTCGGCCTGATCTGCCCACACATTTGGGCGAAAAGTGTGTGCTCACGGGTTGGGGACAAACCGAGAGTAAAAAGCTCTCAAGCGTATTGCGTCAAATTGATTTACCTATCACGTATGATTATCGGTGCGAAGAAAAGTTCCCATGTCAGTATTTATTTATATAAAAGATTTTATGGCTTATTAATTCATATGCTCTTGCAAAATAACTTACTAACGGTATATATATATATTATTTATCTAGTGAGTTATAATCGCGATACGAAATTTTGCACCGAGAATTTACATGGTATTAAGAGTGCATGTTTTGGTGACAGTGGCGGACCCTTGACCTGTCAACTGGGCAACAATGGTTGGGTTGTGCGCGGCGTTGCGGCGCATATTGATAAACTAGATTGCACCGGCAATATCAACGCATTCACACGCGTAGCCCCGTATACAGAATGGATTGCAGGAGTAACTGGACAACGGCTTAGTTTAGTTTAACTATGATGATTTAAAGTAATTACACTTATGATTGTATAATCATACTGGATCTTGATGTAGTATTATTGTTTCAATAAAGCATTATAAAATTCATAAAATTTTTAATTATTTCTAAGCCAAGCAGTAATGCTTTTTATAAGTATTACAACATAACGTTTGTTATAAGTTTACCTAATTGAAATAATAAATGTTAAAAATAACACTTCCATTACCGGCATAAACAGGTTGCGCTGCTCTACCTCTAATAGTTTTTAAAATTATTAGGCAACCTTATTTTGAATCGTATTGATAACTTTATTTCAAATAATACAATTTACAATTAAATTATAAAATTATAAATATATTTTTATTATTTTTATTTGACAACATTAAAAGCATAAGAATAATAAATAAAAAGTTTATCGGAATATTTTATTACCATTAAGATTGCCATTAAAATCATTTTGACGATTAAATACAGTGACATAATTTTTATTATTATTCATCTGGGAATTAATCGTTACAACCAATTGATTGTTTACACCAAAAGTACTACCAGTGCTCGTAAACTGGGATTTGCAAAAACTGAGACAATATCGACACAAATCCCATACAATATCTGTAAACATAATTACAGAGAAGCCGTACCAAAGGCTGAGAATACTGCCCATTAGAACCATATACTCTTCGAAATACATTTTAGGGTAAATTTCATAGACAGTCGTCGGATGTGAGGGTACCTTAAAATATAGCCTACACTCAGGACCCCAACCAATATGATCCCTGATATAATCAATAGCGTAAAAATACTGATGACATTCGACCATGGTGTTGCACTCCATTTCGCACATGGTATTAATCTCATTAAACATATTATTATTAGCAAAATCATTATCTTTAAATTTTTGAAACCATAAATTATTATTGTTCACGTCGTAGGCCAGGAACTTATTTGGCAACTTACCTAGCTGGCTCATAAACTCTCTGATATTGCACGAGTGAACGCATTCTTCCCGACCCTTCCCTCCCGGAAAACACTTTGCCCGGTAATCGTCGGTCATATACCGGAGTACAGTCTCCTTGTAGTCAATGCTAACGTAGTTATACTTTTCAATGTTAATACCCAACGCCTCCTTCCGGTGCGGACTGTATATACGGCTATGCCTGGAGTGTATGCGTAGTCTGATTAAATCACCATGCTTGTGCGAATCGGCCAAGTAGGCGGTTTCGTTTACCCTGATATCCAAATAAAATCTTTCTTCAATACCGTTTTTCAACGCGTTGTTTAGCACGTATTTCTCGTCATTCGCGTCGTCCATAAACAACGTGACGCACATATACTCCCACTCGAGCGCCACCACGTATTCGGTGAGTACTGTGCAGTTTTTGGTGACACTTATGTTGATGTATTCGTTGAACAAGTCGAACTGACATACGAAAAATGTATACGGCTGAATCAGCATGGTCATTTGCTGGCCAACAGAGAGCTTGTTGAATTTTTCCATGCTAATTCTTGTTTTGTTTTTCTTATCCAGGTACTTGTATGGGGTTTTGTATTCAGGTTTAATTAGCGAGCCTTTCATAAAGCAAACTGTTATTGATGGCAAGTCTACCGTTGTTTTTGACTGGTATTTGACGTTAGTTATGGTGTCGTACGAAAAGTACAGTTTACTTATTTGATACGTTTGATAGAGTAAACCGCCGAAACATAGTATGTTAATTAAAATTAATTTGATGGTCAATTTAGTTTTACAATATGCTAACATCTCTATATTATTAGCCATGATTGAGCTATGGATATTATTTGTTATTGTTAGTTTGTTACTGAACTAGTTATTAAAGTTATTTTGTTCTTATTTCAAAGTAGTTCATAATTGCATAATAAAAGTAATGTTAGTATTGATTTGACCAGGTAACAAATCAATACCTTATTGACTAATAATTATTTATTACCATATAATGAATTTTGTGCAACTTAATTACATTGTTCTTAAATCAAAATAGCTTTAATGATTATGTAATCGTATATTTGTATTTACTGTAATACGAATAATTATTATTTTTGTATTAACATACAGTATAAAGCTATATGCTGTAAGTTTATTAATGATGTGTATTAAATAATTAACACATATTTTTGAAAAATACATTTTAGTACAATAAATAATTAATATCCAAATAAAATAATAAATTGTCTTCATATACATGTATTTTATAGTTAAAAATTATAAAGTTAAAAAATCACTTATTGTATTATCCAATTTTGTACAATTTGATATACTGATCATTAAAATTTAACATGTAAACTTTAAATTGCAAGAAGTTACAGTTGCAAAGATTTGATTACCTTTAAACACTATACTCATATTAAACCTGTTTTAAAAAATCCTAATATACCTCTCAAGTCATATTTTATACAAAAACAATTTGGCACAGTATATACTGTAGTTTGTCAAAATCAAACAAAACATATCAAGTTATCACAACTTTGAGTCTTTCAGAGAAATACATGATTTGATTTCATTTCTTAGAATTCATTTAATAATATTTCGATATAGTTTCTTTTATATATCAAATGCTAAGCTCACATGGTGCAATGATATACCACTTAAAATTGTTATAATTGGTAAAATTGTTATAAAATACATGATAACATGGACAAATTTAAGTTTATAGAAACTCATTATCAATACATTCAATGGCTATACAAACATAATATCCAATAATAATAATAATAGGATAATCATAAGTTTATTTTAAAACTTAATTTTAAAACAACATTTAGTGATTTAACATAATTTTACAAAAACTACTAATATTAATTTATTAAATATTTTTTCACTAAAAAATATTTAATTTAGAAATTGTTGATGTGTTTGTCACACATAGGTTACACTGTATATCATAATCACTTCTATTTAATTACTGAAAAAACTATTTGCACTAGGATTAGTACATTACGATTAATAGTGTTTGAGTACTGTATGTAACTTATCATGTTAACTGATTAATGTTGCCAATTATTATGAATTCTATGAGTAATCTATATTGTTTTAAAATTCAGGCTTAAATCCGTGTTTCAAAATGATTTGTCAATAATTAATTGGGATTTTTTTTAATATAAAAAGGGCTCAATTTTATTTACAAAACTTAATTTAAAACACAGTTTTAAACTTGGTTAATTAACTGGAAATAAATCTGCGTCTATTACTTTACGAATACAACAGAACAATGAATTATAAATGTATGTATTATACTATTATTAAATATTTTTATATTTGAAACCTCAATTTAGAATTAGGATTATTATAGTTTTTCAATTCTTATTATAAGTTAAAGAAATTGTTCTCTTATATATTTTTCAATGGGTGTAATGTTTATCCTATGACATACCTTGGTGAATGTTAAATCTATGATTGTACTGTTTTTATTTACATATTTATTCTTAAGATGCATTTTTAAAAATAAATCACCATTATCCCGTTAAGTTAAGTTAATGCTTTTGTTATTGCAAAATTGCTTATAAATTATACAGATGTATGTAAAATGTTATTAATTTTAAATTAACAATTTGTTTATTAACATAACCCAACTCACGTACAGTATATCTATTGGCAATGTTTGCATTGGTAAACACCGGTATGTCTGACAACTGCCCGATTGTATCAATTCAAGCACCATGCAAGTTTACTAACGTGGGACGTGATTGCCAGATTATATGCGGTGGCGACGAACAGATGAATATAACAGCAATTATGGTCGACTTGAATGCTAAGTTACCGGCGGGTGATAACAAATTTAGTTCATTACGGTTGCAAAACAAGGCTATCGACGAACTGCCGGCCAACGCGTTCGCTGGCATAAAATTTAACCGAATCCAAGTCGAGGCCCAGGCGTTGAAACACATTCATAAGCAGGCGTTCAACGGCACCGACAAAACACTGGATACACTCGTTATACTTGGGTCGCCGGTCAGCGAACAAGTGGACCGAGAATGGGATCTATTCGGTGCCATTCGTACGCTAAACAATTTGTTTGTCTTACAAATTGAAAACACCCAAGTCGCTACTCTGCCCAGTAAAGCCATATCGAGTCTGCATCAATTGAGCCTGGTGTTCGTGTTTAGAAATACATTATTAAACACAATCTCTAGCCAGGCGTTTAACGATTTGCCCAAGTTAGATTACCTGAAAATTCATGACAATCCAATCAAAACAGTGGCCGAACGGGCGTTCACTGTTGGCGACGGCCAATCGGGCCAACGGTTAGACCTGTCAATCAGCAAATCGTTGACCGCCGAGTCGTTTGCCGACCGGGCTTTCGATGATATGAAATGCGCAGTCAGTCTATCCCTAAAGGATAACTCTGTTGTGTATTTGAAACGCGAGGCGTTTGAGAATTTTCTATCGGCGAACCCCAACAATACGATCGACGACCCGACTATTGTTTGCGTCAACAGTAAAAACGAATGGATTAAGGAGATATTCCCCGAAGTTTGGAAAACATTAAATTGTAATTGATCATTTAGAAGTGACATAGATCATTAACAATGACAATATTAATCTGTATTAAGTTGAAATAAAATTAATTGTTATGCAAAATTGTTTAATAATATATTTAATAATAACTTATTAATATTACAATCACAATGAATATTAATTATAATTGTACTAGTCATAATGATAGGCTATTAATCTTAAGTAAAAATCCATATTTGAATTAAACTAAATTACTTATATGTTATAAGTGGTAATTTCAATAATTATAAAAGTAAACATATATTGAAAGTTACTAACTTATTATTTAATGCATACTTGTTATACAAAAATGCTTATAAAGTTTATAAAATGCTTATAATATAAACTTTATTAATGCATAGCTATATTGCAGTTACGATTTCAATGATTGACTGTATTTGTGTGGCGCCGGCGATAAGATTGAAAGTTTTGCACATAATGTTTATTAAATGCATTTAACGTAATATTGTTAATAGTGATCGGCATAATTGACCAATGATTGTTACGGTATATTAATGTCGATAAGCTTGTAACTAATTGCGGTAAAATATTTGTAAACAGTATGAATGAATAGGTTTATATAATCTGACAATAGTGTAGATATTGTTGACGACCTTGGCAATCCATAGTTATTTGTGTTGACATCATATTAATCAATACACAATATCTAGATTAATAGATAAATTAACTACTTATAAAGTGTGTTTAGTGCATTTTCTACACATAGTCTAATATTAGTGCACTCACGTTTAGCATATAAATAGAAAACTCCTCGTTGTTGTCTATCATTAATATTTTTATTGATAATTTTTTTAAACTTATAAATTAAATAATATTTTATATTTAAATAATGCCAATTGACTTGTATTACAGCAGATTCAGTGGACCTTCGAGGGCCGTATGGATGACAGCCAGACAATTAAAACTTGATTTTAATTTGAAAAATGTTGATGTTAGTATCGGAGAAAATACTACACCCGAATATATTGCTGTAAGTATTTTAACTTGATACCTATAACTTAAATTGATTACTATTAGTTTCTATTTAATAAAATTATTATTATTAATATTATAATATGTATTAAAATAATTTTATGGCAAAAACAAATAGCGCATAATTAAATATAATTTGACACTTTTCAATTCTATTACAGTTAAACCCTAATAAAGCGGTGCCTGTAGTGGTGGACGACGGGTTCGTTCTATGGGAGAGTCGGGCTATACTGCAATACCTGTGCAACCGATACGCGCCGGACTGCACTCTCTACCCAAAAGACCCGAAACAGCGCGCTCTAGTAGACAGAGCTCTTAATTTTGATTATGGTATTTATGGTCAAATTGGTGATGTTGTAGTAAGTGTAGAAATTAATATTTCATTGTTGCTAGTTGATCAAATAATTATTAAACTATTAAACTAAACATATTTAGATACCCAAAATATTAA
Source organism: Medioppia subpectinata (assembly GCA_905368565.1). Classification (NCBI taxonomy): domain Eukaryota; kingdom Metazoa; phylum Arthropoda; class Arachnida; order Sarcoptiformes; family Oppiidae; genus Medioppia; species Medioppia subpectinata. Next base: position 12,660 of record CAJPIZ010000563.1, read on the forward strand.
TGAATATGGAGCCAGCGGCCGATAAATTGGTCAGGTTACATGCAAGTTTCAAAATACTGGATCAACTAATTGGCGCCAAACGTTACCTGGTTGGCAACCAATTGACAATAGCTGACCTATCTCAGTTGTCTTTGAACGCTTATCTGGATATCGGCGGCATCGATGTCACTTCATATGCCAGTTACCAGCGTTGGTTGGCCGGGCTTAGGGTAGAGTTGACTTATTTTGACGAGATCAACTTAATCGCCCCAAACGATTGGCATAGTTTTATGGACAAGTATCGCAAAAACAGGCTACCCTCAATTTCCAAATAATATTTGGTTGACTATTCTATAAAGTGTTTCATTTTAATTAATTATATTGTGATTATAATTTTAGATGTTGTTTATTTAGGTTTAGCAAATTTAAACATGAAAATTATAATTTATAATGTAGATTTTAAAACAAACTTGTAAAATTATTATTTCACCTTTAATACATATATTATGTATTACACACTCGTTTCATTTATTAGATGCAAAGTACAAATTAATACCCACTGTGTAATTTTAATACCCATTGTATGTACAATTTAATTAATAAATAAAATAATTCTGATCAAACTAGCTAAAAACGATATCTGCATTTACTGAATAAATTATAAGATAATATTTCTATAATCATAAAATTCATTATAATTTTAATATCACTAACTTATTGAATGAGGCATAAATGTATTAATATTGCATTAATTTATAGCTGTATTGAAGTTACGATTTAAATGATTGATTGTAAATTCATTAAACATAATACTGTTAAGAATAATTGGCGTAATTGGCCGACAATTGTTACGGTATATAATTGTTCAAAATTTATGAATTACTATGAACAAAATATCTTTTGACAATAATGCCTTTGATAATGTAGATATTGTTAACAACCTTGGCAATTTATAGTAAATTGTGTCGACATAATATTAATATAGTGTAGATAATTTTATTACTTGTATATTGTAGTGTTTTTAGTGCATTTTCTACACACTGTCTATCTAGTATTAGTGCAATCAAGTATAGCATATAAATAGGAAAATATTCAATTTTTCTAACATTAATATTTTTATTGATAGTACTTTTAAATAATAAATTAAATAATGCCAATTGACTTGTATTATAGCAGATTCAGTGGGCCCTCGAGAGCCGTATGGATGACAGCCAGACAATTAAAACTTGATTTTAATTTGAAAAATGTTGACTTAAGTGTCGGTGAAAATACTACACCCGAATACATTGCTGTAAGTATTTTAATTTGATACTTGAAACTTAAATAAATTAATATTGGTTTGTAATTAATAAAATTATAAAATATAAATTAGAAATAATTATATTTGTTTAATAGATTATTTTGTATTTAGTATTCATTATTTTAATAGTTAAGTAAATAAATAATTATTTAAGTAAAATAATGATAGTTAAAATTGAACTAACGTTAATTATGGTTAAAACAAATAGCGCATAATTAAATATAATTTGACACTTTTCAATTCTATTACAGTTAAACCCTAATAAAGCGGTGCCTGTAGTGGTAGACGACGGGTTCGTTCTATGGGAGAGTCGGGCTATAATGCAATACCTGTGCAACCGATACGCGCCGGACAGCACTCTATACCCGACGGACCCAAAACAGCGCGCTCTAGTGGACAGAGCGCTTAATTTTGACTATGGTATTGCTGTGCATATTGGTTATTTTATAGTAAGTGTAAACTTTACAGTGTAAAGTTTAATATAATTTAAGGGGTCTAGCAATCTTAATTTTCAAATGTATTAATTAACAATTAAATGATGTAAAATGTTTACAATGCAACAATATAATGTTGCATTGTTGCTAGTTTATCAAATAATTATTATACTAATAATTAAACTATTAAACTAAAATCTACACAGGGAACCAAACTAATAATGAATATGGAACCAGCGGCAGATAAATTGGCCGGGTTACATGCAAGTTTAAAAATTCTGGATCAACTGATTGGCGCCAACCGTTACCTTGTTGGCAACCAATTGACAATAGCCGATCTGTCTCAATTATCCTTGAACGCTTACCTGGATATAATCGGCATTGATGTCACCCCATATGCCAATTATCAACGTTGGTTGGCCGGGCTTAGGGTAGAGTTAACCTATTTTAACGAGATCAACGTAATCGCCCCAAACGATTGGCACAGTTTATTGGACAAGTATCGCAAAAACAGGCTACCCTCAATTTACCAATAATATCTTGTTAACTATTCTATAAACGCTTTTTAGTATATTTTACAATATCACAAATGTTTTAATAAATTTTATTAAAATAAATTAAATTCTGTTTATTGTATTGTATTTACTTAGATATGTTGTATAACTTATACGATATAACAATTTATATTTCTTGTAATATTATTTAAATATAAAGTTTGTCAAAAATAAATTCTGTATACATTATAGCAATTATTTATAAATATTTCAATAAGGTAATTATATATTATAAATTGTATAAACATTTATTAAAAATAACATAATTAAATTTTTATTCTAATTGACTATGTTACAATAGAATGTGTCAAAACAAACGAATTGAAAGTATATATTAATGCAAATTGTAATTAGAATTTAATTATTAATATGAAGTATCATGCGTAATATTTTAAAAACAACAACATTTATTACTTTTGACAAACAGTAGGTAAATAGTATTATAATAAACTGACCAATAATAATTAACAAGAAAAATAAAGCAAAATACAAACATAAAGTAGTTAGGTAAAAATAAATACAGTAGCTGAATTTGTATTATTGTAATTAATAATTATTTATTGCGTTATTTAGCAAATAATTGTTGACAATTATAATTTTGCTTAAATGTATTTTGTTTGGTATAATTAACCCTAGAAGCTTAAACTGGGAGAATAGTCTCCTATTTGCACTTTGAATTTTGATTAAAAATCAATGAAGAGTGCTAGCCAGGAAAAAATCCAGTAATGCCTCATAAATTGTTAGATTTAAAAATTGGTAAAATGATATGATTATAAATTATATGATTAATTAATTATCATGGTTAAATTAAAGTTTGGGATACTATTCTCCCAGTTTATGCGTAATGTAACTTTTTTCACGCAGTATAAATAGTGCTAATTTTAATCTGCACTTAATGCATAAACTGGGAGATTTATCTCCCACCATTAAACTGCATAAATTGGGAGAATAATCTCCCAGCATAAACAGCACTAAAGCGTGGGATATTAATCTCCCAGTTTATGCACAAACTGCTGGGAGATTACGATCCCAGTTTATTTACAACGTTCATAATTATAGTTTAAGCTTTAAGGGTTAAAAGTTTTTATTTTAATACTATTTGTATGAATAGATTAGTGAACATAAGGACCGATACACCAAACCATAGGCCGAGTAGTGATCCCATGAATACCACGTACTCTTCAAATGACATTTTCAATATCTATCCCGTTATTACTATAGATCAAGAAAGTGCAAAAGATAGTCTTTGCTCCTATGCTCCCATAGACATTACATTATTATAAAACAGATTTTCCCCAATTTTTACCCACCAAAACATCTATGCTATAGATCTTCAAACTTTTTAAATGCATATTATGCGCCAAGGTTAAAGTTAATCACACAGTATGAATTAATACAGTAGCCAATCATCATTAAAAGAGAAATTATTTTTAGAAAGCATTTTGGCAGGATTGCAGATTGAAACATTTACAAGGTTACATTTACTTTTGCAATAACAATCAATGTTAGCATTAATTATATATAATATTTCCATAACGTGATTTGGTGACATTAATTTGGTCGTAGTTGAAATAATTATATAATCTCATAGAAATACGGTATTTAATTATAATGTCATGTTTAATTATACTTATATCAAACATAAAATATTTGAATATGAGGTATAAAATTAAGTTTTATTTATAATATAATACTCATTTCCATAAAAGTAATTCACACAAATTATTATATATTGTAGTTACATATAAAGTTTAATACTAATAATGTATAATAATAGTTATATTTTAATGTAAAATAATAAAATTAATTATGTTGATAAATTATTTGTGAAATTATTTTAAGAAGAATTTATTACTATTATAAGAATTTATTATTATTATAACAATTTATTATTATTATAACAATTTATTATTATTATAAGAATTTATTATTATTATGATTGTACTATTTATATAATTACAATAAAAATTAATTATAATTATGTTATTTAGTACAATATATTCTATGACGTCAATTAAAAAATAAAATAAATATATTGATAAAAGATTTTTATTATCTATTTATTGTGAATTAAACACTCATTGGGTCAACATTATAACAGCGTATTTAAATTATTCAAGTTGAATAACTAAACATGGTTAAAATATTAGATCTAAATAAACCTATCCCACTTCATTTAAGAGTAAATGGGGCTAATAGTAAATTGTACCGCATTGGTTTATCGCTGTTTAAGCCTGAATTATTGGATTCAAAACGAGCTAGATTTTATCACCCGCTAATTGTATTTATAATATTAACTATAATAATGGCAAAAATGTCGATAATTGTATTCATGCATTACAAACAAGTTAGCGCACCAGATGTTCACCATATATACTGGGGTGATGTGGATCATTTTTCCAACACTGGATTCACTATTAATTTATTAATTTTATTTATATCAATATTTGCCTTATTATCGCAATTCATAAATTACTTTAACCATAAAAATGACATAAAGCCCAACGATATGCGCGTATTTGAAATGATTGCCGGTTTAATAGCGCCCAACAGTATTGGAATTAACGATGCTACTTTTGTCGTACGTTTAACTAGATTGCTTGGCTGGTGGTTTAGCGCTGGAAAAATTATTGTGCTAATTACCTCTTGTATGGGTTTTACATATACATTTATAGTCTATGCAATCTTCATTAAGCATGGTTATTTATTTGTTGTGTGCCTGGCACATTCTGCCTTCCATGCAATATGGGGATTTTATGCGTTTAACATTGTCATCTATCAAATGGTGTATTTTATTGTAATAACATTTTATTTTAAATTTAAGATTAAGGCATTAAATACTGAAATCAGGAATAATTTACATAAAGCCAAATCTAAGGTGAATATTGCAATAATAATAAAGTACATAAATTTAATCTATGTTGAAATATCGGCGTATAATTCAATTTATTGGTCTAAATACTTGCTGGTCGTATGGATAACAATCAGCTCAATCATTAGCCTTTCAGTTTATGCTACAATGTTTTCAAATATAATATTCTTGTTTAAGTTTATAACATTATATATCGGTATATTTTTTACATGTTGTTTGTTATATATAATTAATATATCATCGATAATTTATAATGAATCAAAAATTATGTATAAATTGTTAAATTCATGCATTGCTAATAATAATATTCAACTCGTGGCTAAGTTTAAGGTTAGTGATAAAAAATATGCCATGATCATATTAACTTTTTAATTTGCATCATAGTTAGCAAATATGATTCAAAGACTTGGCTCTAAAAAAATTGGGTTTTATTGTTGGAAATTATTTATTATTAATAGATTTTGTGGATATGAAGTAATTATAATTTATATATTTTATTTCAAAATTAATTTTACATTTATTGCATTATTGATTTTATTTTTATTATTTTTATGCAGATAATATCTATGGTTATAATATTGTACATGAAATTAATTGAAATTGAACAACATTAATAATGTTATTAATGATACGTTAGTAAATACTTGTGGTAAACAATAGTTCTAACAAAAAAAAATGATAAAATTAAATTACAAATTTTAACCATATATAAGTGTATATTAATTTTTATTTTAAGTACAGATACACATCATAATTATAAAACTCTAGATTTTATCCACAATTATTTTAAATTTTGCTATATTGAACTTCACACATCTTTTAATTACCATGTTTATTTCTAGCGTTGGATAACAAATAAATTGCTGAATTTGTATTATTGTAATTATTTGTTGTGTTATTTAGCGAATAATTGTTGACAATTATATTTTTAGTTGAATTTATTTTGTTGCTAGGCATAATTAAAATTTTTAATTTAATTACTATTTGTGACAATATTTTAGTTAAGAATAGTATTGATAGACCAAACCATAGGCTCATTAGTGAACCGACAAATACCACGTACTCTTCAAATGACATTTTCAATGATATCTCGTACACAATATCGGGTTCTGAGGGTAGACTCATGTGTATTGAAACACCCGGTCTAGTATTTGGACCTTGATGATCTTGCTGATAATCAATTGAATAATAATGTTGCAAACATTCCACCCCATTATTACATTTATTTTTACAATCATTCTCAATACTAGTGTTGTATAAATACTTCGTAAATGGTTTAGTGCTATTACGGTAATCATTGATGTATATGAGATACTGTAAGGGCAATACTGAATACTTGCGGTAATAATCCCTAACTGTACACTCATTAACACAATCATCTCGGTTTTTATTAACAAAACATCTATCACGATTGTTTATACGGCGAGTGTTCATGGTGGTTTTACGATACTTGACAAAGCATATGCTGCTATTTCTAACATCAAACAAAATAACATTTTTCTTGAATACATCCCTAATCCGTTCGTAGCGCTCGTGTAGTCGTATAACTAGGCTATTAAACATGGTTTTATTAAATAGATTTACCGAGGTATACATGAAGATTTTGGTGCCCGAACCATTCATAACGTACCGGTGCTCGGGTTCGGCCATCCATTGGGAAAATACGGTCCAACAAACTATTTTAAGTAACTTCATAATAGATACTCTATATGGTGAAGTTAAATTACACCATATTGGTCCATTTGATGATTTATAATATTTGCAACTAAATAGTTTGTAGTGCGGTAATAGCGTTGCCAACTGTTCACTAATTGATTGATTAAAAAATTTTGCGTAATCAATGTTATGGGGATGTTTTGAGATGGTATATAAGTGGGTAAAGTTTGGTTGTATTAATGAAGGGTTAAGTTGTGTACATATGGTGAGCGCCGGTGGGCTAAACGCGCGGCCCGTTTCAAACTTGATGTTTGTTGTGGTTTCGTATGAGAAATATATTAAACTCATTTTATATGTTTGGTATAGAAATCCAACCAATAGTAGTGTTTTCAACATAAAAGATTTTACACATAATTTAGACAACAATTTTTTAAACAACAATTTTGCAATAATAATCATTTTTGATGCATAATGCTTTATAAAAATCATTATGGTTTTTGTTCATATAAATATATAACCTACAACTTTACGTAAACTAAATTACAAGTAAATAATTTGTTAATACATGTATTGTTTTATTTTAATTATTACTTGTACTAAATGTATTAATACATTTTGAATTATCATACATATAATAATAATATCATTTATAACAACAAACTCATTAAATATGCAATACATAAATCACTATTGCACATTGATTATAATGTAATATTTAAATTTTCATAATAATATTCGTTTATTACATGTATATTTGTATTGAATTATGTATTAAATTAGGTTGGCATAATAAAAACATTAATTGTCAATCAAGTTATTTTATAAATACAATAAATAATAATATATTTCGTAAGAATAAACTTTCTTTTGTATAATTCAATAAGTAATCGATTGCACCATTAATGTTTTACTGAATACGGGTATTGTTAGTTTTACTTTTACAAATAAAATATAATTATTATGCATAAAAACAATATTTATTATTGTTACAATGATACACATTTATTAAACAATATACAGTATATCCCGAATAATTTATAATTAATATTAATTAAGTCAAAACAAATATTTGCAAAATTAATTATGTTAGTTAAATATTGTCGCGTATAAAACTCACCCCGTAAAATATAAGTCTTATAGTATATTCTTCGTATTAAGATGTATAAAACAATACCTTTAATACCGACATTTGGTATTAATTGACAATATTACTATAGTTTCTTAAATTCTGTTGATCAGGTGTTATCAACGCGCGAAAAAATAATAAGAGTATCGTACGGCGTTTCAATAGAGTATAATCGGCCTAATAAGACATAATCTACCGGCTAATATACTAATACTACGGTGGTTAGACTTATTTACGACAATATAATAAATATAAATATAGTTATATAACAAGTAAAATAAAATATATGAAGAATTTGGTTTTTAGGATTGCGCTGCCAACATCCCCGAAGCTATGGGAATTAACATGATGCTACAATTTATATCTATGGCTATAATTTAACATGAACGTTATAAACAAATTATTTTTCAGTTTGTCATGCTTAAGCCGATGATATAGTAATTATTTTATCATTTTGACATCGATTTGAACCCCTATTTTGTCTCGGCTTTACTATACTGAATAGCATTATATTTTGTGATGAGATATAATTAATATTATTATTATTATTAATAATTGTTTTTTGCTTTTTATTACAGACCAATGTTTTATATTTAATAAACAATTGTGTGAATAGATTAGTAAACATAAGGACCGATACACCAAACCATAGGCCAAGTAGTGATCCCATGAATACCACGTACTCTTCAAATGACATTTTCAATGATATCTCGTATATGACATCGGGTTCTTGGGGTAACTTCAATACAATGGTATACGTATTATATTTTTTACGGTAATTATTTAAGTGATGGTCAATATAATAATAATGTTGTTCGCATTCAACTCGATCACTGCATTTACGTTCGCACATCCTATTAATAGTATGATTAAGTTTGCTCCCAAAATTTACTGGTTTATCAACAAAATCAATATCAGTATAAACTAAAAATGTTAAGGATGTTCCCGGATATTTGGAATATTCCCGGAAATATTCCCTAACTTTACATTCTGTAATGCATTGAGATTTTGATTGTTTTTCAAAACAATTTTTGTTTCCCAAAATGTTGCCAAAATGTACACTTGTTTTTCTATATATTATATCACATTGACTGTTATTACGTGTATCAAGTAATAACATATGTTTAGTTCTATGAATATCCCTGATTCTTTCGTAACGATTATGTATGTAAACATTCAAACCGTATGACTCGATGATTCGTTTATGCAGTTCCCATAAAACAATATATTTAATTGTGTAGTCAATGTTGTCCACAATATACCGGGTGTCCGACTCGGCCGCAAACTGAGATAGTATTGTCCAACAGATTTTATTAAGTAATTTATTATATGATATTCTATAAGGTGTACTTTATTACATGGAATATGTTTGTTTGATTTATAAAATTTGCATTTAAATGTTTTATTCGTTGGTTGTATTAAGGATAGTATTTCTGTTAATGATTTAGATTTTATATCAATAAAGTGTGTATTACTTTGTATGAGTGGTTTAATATTGGCACACACTGTAATCGCCGGTGGGCTAAACTCAGCCTCCGTTTTAAACTTTATGGTTGTTGTGGTTTTGTATGAGAAGTATATTAAACTGATTTCATAAGTTTGGTATAGAAATCCACACAATAGTAGTGTTTTCAACATAAAAACTTTTACACATAATTTAAACAATAATTGTTTAAACAATAAATTTGCTCTAGTAATCATTTTTGATGCATTATGTTTTATAAAAATCATCATGCTTGTTGTAGTGATAAGTTACAATACTTATAATACTTTATAATGTAATTATAATACTTATTAACTTTGTAGGTTACAATACTTTATAAACTACAATTTTTATATCAACTATATTGTATAAAATAATAATACAATGTTATTTTTTTAAAATTATTATTTATGTTAAATGTAATATTACATTATGAAATTATCTACATAATTAAAATTGTTTAAATTACAATATAATTCCAATTGAATATGTAATACATAAATCAGTATTACACATTGAATAATATTATTATGTTTTATTTTAATATTTAAAGTAATATTAGTCTAGTAAATGTATACTTTTATTGAATTATTGATTAAATCAGATTAGCACAATATAAACATAAAGTTTTGTTATAAATATAATTTAGTAATAAATTATCTTTCTTTTAGATAATTTAATAATTAATCGATTTTACCATCTATGTTTTATTGAACAATGTTAATTTTTATCAAATAAAATATGATTATTATATATAAATATTATTCAAATAATGTTTCTTTTTGTTATAACTTATGAGAATATAACTAATGGAGACAATAATTTGTAGTAAATTGAATGTTATTTAAAATTGATTTAGTTAATTGATTATGTATAATCTAATTGTTAATTATTAACTACATCTATTGGGTAATCAAAT